>JALPQI010012612.1:0-22061 GCA_025490895.1 Thaumatotibia leucotreta | reverse complement strand
GTTGAAACGCTCAGATATTCACCCTTTTATGTAATACATAGGTCCTTAGATAAGTTTAGCAATATATTAAAGTGTCTTTTTTGTTTCATGTTGGTATATTTGTTGTAAAACTTATTTGAGTAAAACGATATAATTTCCTAAAACCCACGTCAATACAATCGCGGTCAAACAATACGAGTCAGGTGTAATTTTTATAGAAATTACTGCAAAAGGACTTATTAATCCAAGTTGAAGAAAAATATATGTAGTACGCAAAAATACGACGTTCATGGAGATTTATTATTTTATTTTATTACAGAGAAGATTGACATATTCAAATTAATTACAAATTAAACTAAGATCTAAATCTAAAATAGAAACTTATACTTAAGTGATTTACAAAATGCTATATTTATATAAGTCTATAATTGATCACATTTTAATCCAAAATACAGACTCATCAGACTCGTCGTTTATTTTTTTAAAGCTACATTTTTACGAAAGTTTTTTTGGAAAATGTCAAAAAAGTTGGCAACCCTAGTTATATTATTAAATCGATGATTGCGCTATTAGGTTTAGTTGCACAAGCCTCTAGGAAGCTGAACTGGTATAACAGATCAACTAACATAAAACGCCGTTGGTTAATACGATTACACGTTTTAATTATCAAATATACTATAGTGGAGGCTGTGGGAGAGGTAATAATCAATGTTGAGTATAATACGAGTACAGGTGTAGTGAGAAATTATTTGCCTTCGGAAACGTTCGTAAACACATGCTGTTTCAGCCAGTGTCACCGAATCTGACTGAAGTAGCATGACAGCTATTACTGTCAGTCTCAGTGAGATAGACTGAAACAGCATGACGTTGACGAACGTTTCCGAAGGCAAGTCATTTCTCACTACATCTGTAGCATAGGTGCCATGAATTTATAAAGTGTGATTTATCAAGATGTTACCGCATTAACACACAAAAATATTTACCAAAGTATCTAAGTAGGTTGGATATATTACGAGGAAACTTTGATATAATGTAACAAATCCTTGCTATCAAATTTACAAAACTAAAGTGGTTAAAGTCGATACCAGAGTTCTGGTTAAATCAACATAGAACATTGTACATTATACCAAACAACTGGTGAAATCAAAAAATAACTGGTGTAATCAACCAAATTAATTTTGTAGAATGCCAATATAAAAAGTTTGGTAAATCAAAAAATAATTTGTCATAGGACCCAATCAACCTTAATTTCCGGTTAGAATTACGCAAGATCTGATAAATCCAACTTAGCATTTTTTTCAGCGAATACAGACGGACGGCGCGACAAAGAGACAATCGAACAAACAGGCGGATAAATGCTTTGTCCTTTTTGCTCTTATGGACACATTGTTAAGAACGAAAGGGACAAACAATTATTAGCGGCTTGTTACGTTAGCAGACGTTTATGAATAAGGGGGTTATAAATTATTTTATTATTTAATATAAACCGCCTGAGCCTTAAAAGAGCCCTTAAATATATTCAGTCCCACTAGCAGATAGATAACGGTAAACAGTTAGACTCTTCTATATTTGGTCACTACGTGCGACATGTTTCGGAGAGCCCAGGTCCCCATAATCAAGCAACGCGCGTGCATGCACAAGACGTCGCGGTAGCAGGAGGCTCGGTGCTTAATAACGGAGATCTAGGCTCACCGATTGTTTTTCTAGTAGTTATTAATTCTGTTTTAGTGGTATTATGTTGTGTCACCATAGTTTAAATTAAATTACTTCAGTTTCTGTAATATTCATTCACTGGATTTTATTTATAACAAATATTTCCTAAAATATTCGCTCAAACCGAAAACGATGAGTCAACTTCAACGCCTGTCCTTACCATGAGCTGGATGCGTGAAGAAACATTAATATTTACGTGATTTACTTTCCATCTCGCTCGTATTGGTACCCATGTGATGCGAACGAGAGGATTATAAAATGCCCAGGTCACACAATCGAAAAAAAACTTTTAAAAAGAACCCTCAACCCGTTTTCACTCAAGGGGCCCGACGAGCCGCGAGGCGGTGCCCCAGGCCTAGCCAAAATGCCATAGTCCAAGTCAAGTCAAGTCCAAGTCGTATACGATAAGCGATAATTTATACATCAATGACAGATTCGTACGAAAATCCGAGTGACCATTCCAATTTTCACATATATTATTATGGTCCCGTGACTTATCGTATAAGATTGCTGAATGGCATCTTGGACAGCAGTGTTATTCACTAAGGAAACCGCCTTGCTGTTAGCGCTGTGTCAGCGCTGCGGCAGCGTCGAGCCTAAAAATGGTATTCACTAATGTACCTACTTTAAACGACACTAGTGCTCGGCGACGAATGCGGCGTGAGCTGGAACTCTGCGTCGAGAGTTTGACTTTTAATGTACGAACTTCGTATTCTCTAACGAAAAACAGCGACGAACTCGCCCACAACTTCGCTCACAGCCTCGATTCCTAATGTCAAATAAAACAGCTCGGATTTTAGACAAGGCTGTCTCGACGTCGAGTTCGTTGACGTATACGCAACGTCGAATGTGTGAATAAGAGAATAGCATAACAGGACCGCCAGTGTGCATTTCGTGCCGCGTAGTCTCCGTGTAGCGGTGGTCTCGGAAGGCCTATCGTGAACCACGATTGATGTGTTGCCTCTTTCTCGCACTTGAAGCTTCGAACCTAAGTGTGATATCTTTATCACACTTAGGTTCGTAGCTTCAAGTGCGAGAAAGAGACAACACTTCGTCCGTTGTTCGTGTTAGACCCTCAGTACTCGATTACATTTGAGATTTTAAATAGTCAACAAATTGGAATCCAAGACCACTCGGGGACCTGGTCGAAGTGAAGTTACTAATCAGATTGTAAGAAATCTCTTACTATTTCCCATTTTGACATGGTTCCAAGTGGCCTAGGGTTCGAATTGGTTGAGTGTACACTTACCCCTTATTCATAAACGTCTGCTAACTTAACAAGCCGCAAATATTTGTTTATCTCTTTTGCTCTTATGGACACATTGTTAAGACCGAAAAGGATAAACAATTATTAGCAGCTTGTTAAGTTAGCAGACGTTTATGAATAAGGGGGTTAAGCTTTAACATGCCGCGTGTATATTGTGACCAAAAACGCGTGAGTTTAACCAATTGATTATATTTTTACTTATGGTAAGGAGAGGGTATTCAAAACCGCAAAATCACGACGATGTTCCGTCGTTAAGGTAATCTGTTTTTAATGATCAACCGATTCATTATCTCTTTTATCTCTTCTTTTATTCCTCAGTTTTGAGATGATAACAATTAATACTAGGTTTTAGTAAAATCTCTGTCAGTAGCAATACGAAGCGATTTTTTTTAAATTATAACTAACGTGCAGCGTACGCAACGTAGCATTGTAGCAAAAAAAATTTTATGACGAGTTACGACGAAACCCTTAAAAGTTTGATTAACTATCTCTGAAACCAAGCCGAGTTGAGAAATTTTGGTGTCTAAACACTCTAAATATGGCCAGGAATCAGGAATCCACCTCTCAGGGTGCATTCAGACCAAACGAGCATTCACTATTCTAACCGTAACGAGTAGCGACTCTACGAAATTCGATCGTTACACAAAACGTGATTAGTTGATTTCGTAGAGTGAGGGATAGAATAGCGAATGCTCGTTTGGTCTGAATGCACCTTCACAATGCTCGCGAGCACTTTGTGTATAAAAGTTAATGAACCATACTCCTAACGTTGACCTTTATCGGATTTTCATGAAAAGATTCAGATGGCGCATTCTCAAAATGGCGGCGGTTCGCCGCGGTCCTCAAAGTCCCAAACACATTCCTTGGAGTCCCCAAACACACATTGCTGACATTGAAACTGGGCATAATTTTATTAACAATATACGTCATTTCATCAGTATTAGTAGCCTATTATATATTTTTTCATCACACTTGCTGCCTAAGCGCGCCATTGTTTGCGCGCGCAGCGGGAGTAATAGAAAAGTGAAATTCCCTAGGGAGTAATAGAAATGTCAGTACGTCTTTTAATAATGTTATTTCTTAAAACTTATTTTTTTAGTCGGCAAGTGTGATGAAAAACATTGTAATACTATGCATCACGGTCGGTAAGCGGAATACTAACTTGAGTCATAAAAGCCCTCCGCCTGACGGCGTCGGGCTTCTAACACTCTCGTTAGTAATTCCGTACTTACCTCCCTTGATGCACAATGTACTATTAATTTATTACGCAGTCATAAACTGGGGGTAGATAAATACATCAAACCTTCACTGTCAGCCACGAATCCTGTACAGTGTTCGAAACGTCGGGATGTAATTAATAAATTAATATACATTGTACTATACATTTATATAATTATTCTGACTATTAAATACTTCCTCCCTTATTCATAAACGTTTGCTAACTTAACAAGCCGCTAATAATTGTTTGTCCTTTTCGGTCTTAACAATGTGTCCGTAAGAGCAAAAGGGACAAACAATTATTAGCGGCTTGTTAAGTTAACAGACGTTTATGAATAAGGGGGTTCATCTCTAGTTAATGTACAGTCAAGGGCATTAATATATGTACACTTCTCCATACTGATCCCTTACAAATGTGTCTATATATTAATGCACTCGACTGTACTATATCTTTATTTATATTAAATCAAATTTATGTTTCGTTTTTAAATTAATGCATGTTAGCTGTAAGATGTTACAAAACTATTATTTAAAAAAAAAGTCCCGCTGAGTTTCTTGCCGGATTCTTCTCAGGCAGTGGTGTAGGGTTAGAACCAGAAGGAGCTTTTTTTTTCTCATTCGCTATTTAGTTTAACGATTCAAAAGCGCTCGTTGCTGGGCCTAATTGAATAAAGAATATTTTGACTTTGACTAACTTATCAATATTATTAATAACATAGACACAGACTTAACAATCAGACTTATCATAAACTTGGACATTAGCTTGGAATATAGAAATTTCAATTAGATATTTTACTGGCTTATTTAACGTTAGTGCATGTAAAATATAAACTTGAATGTCTAATTAAATTTTGTTTGTACTTGAATTGACTATTTCTATCTTGAAATTTGATTGTACTTGTCTTCGATTTTTTGATTAATTAATTTGTTCTTTCTTTTTTCAGGTAAGCATTATGATATTGTACCTAGTACCTATACGTATTACCTACAAATACACGGATGAGTTGCGGTTTAGTTTCCAAGGTAACATGTTTTGCTTTTAATTATTTTTCCATAATTTACTAAAACATTTGTAATTTATTGGTCAGAATAAAGCCGTTTAATAATTTAACGAAATGTAATTTAATTCAATGGTTCATTATCATCAGCCTATGTTAGTCCACTGCTGGCTGGACGTAGGCCTCTCCTATTAACTATGCGTATAGTATAGACGCATTAGGAGGTAAATGCCCATAATCGCCACGCTGGGCAAGCTGATTGGCGATCGCAGTAATGTGTCCACTATGATGACGCTGCTGCCCGTCATCAATCTTGTAGAATGGTCTGTGATACTTTAATCCCTTAGTCGACTTTTGCTTGAGAAGTTTCGAGTGTTTCGACCCATTAAGAGGGCCCTCGTCCGGAGAACCCTCGGCCAAAGCCCGACGTAACCCGGCTCGATAATATGAATGCGTTGGAATCTCCCTTTAGTAATAACTAAAATTAAACAAAACATTGACGTAATAAATATTTGCTTCGAATGCCTAGTGTATAAGTGTAATTATTATTCTCTAATAGTACAGTCGGCTGCGTGTTGTGTAACAGTTGACTCACGGACACCTGGCGTCTCTCTTTAACACATTCAACGCCGGTGACACAGCGTCTGTGATCAAAAACATCTGGCTCCTATGCCAGTGACACACATACGTGATCAAAATTACCGTATTCTAGTCCCACTAGCATAAATCAAGTTCTCACTCATGTGCCAGTCGCATCGAAATACGATCATTTTTGACACAAATATTGTGTCGCCGGCAAATGAGTACAATCATTTCGGTCACACATGCGTGTCACTGGCATAGGAGTTCTAATAAGAAAATTTCGATCGGTGTAGTATTAGGATTTTGTGAAACAGTACCGGGGGCGAACGTGTTAACTGATATACATATGTAGGGACTTATGTATATTGTAGGTTGTAAATTCACACGACCATTTTTATAAAAGAGTTGATTAATGGTTGTCAAAAGTATGTCCTATCAATTAATAGCTCAAGATTATTAATATTTTGAACTGTAGACAGATAAATATGATTTCCAAACATCGTAACTCTCTAGAATCTCATAATCGCGTCTTACGTAGGGAATCCTAATCCCTTTTTAATTAAATCTCTATCAAAACATCGTTAGGCGATGATTAGTTTATTTTTACCTATAATATTGCTTGTTTCAACCAAAGTTACAAAAGAGGTATGAAATTCGCTCAAATATAGAACTAATCGAAGACTCAACTAGCAATCTACAAGGAACATTCTCAAAATTAGATTATAGAGAAAATTAGATTTTCGCTATGAAAATTCCGCTCCTTGATCGTGACGGTTGACGTTTGAGTTACACATTGGCTAACTTATAACTCTTATAAGAATCGTCTCGATCGCGTTTGTATTTGTATTGAAATGACGATGAAAAACGTAAACTCGTCGACGTTTTTTATAAGTTATTACCTACACTCGGCCTTCTGTGTTAATAACACAGCGGCAACTCTTGGTGAGCACACTGAACTGCATCGAAACTAGATCGCAACTCGAGAACTAATTGCGAGAGCACGTGAGATCGTGGTACCGCCGTGGGAGCGGCGCGAGTCCCACACATGCTCGTACGGTCATTCATACGCGATGTGTGTTAGTGGAGTAAACTACTCAAATTAATATCGATGGAATGTGTTGAGACTAGCAATGCACCGATGACAAGTTTCCAAAATTAAGAAGGTTCTAGAAAGTTCGTGGTATTTATTCTTCGCACATTTATTGCTAATATCTACGGCCAGTCGCCAATGTTGTGACGGCAATGTTAGCCGTGTGGTGACGGCAGTAAGAATACATTTGTCACCACCCCAATTTCCACGTCGTAAGAACCGACTAAGTGATTGAAGTATCACTGCCCATTCCATGATAGAAGACTGATGATGGGCTGCAGCGTCATTAGTTCATTCTGTGGACACAACTGCGATCGCCAATCCTCTTGCCCAGCATGGCGATTATGGGCATTTACGTCATTACGTCCTAATGTGTTTATACGCATAGTTAATAAGAGAGGCTTACGTCCAGCAGTGGACTGAGATAGACTAATGATGTGACCAGTAGTTTAGGCATCAGCGAAAAAGCTAAGGACGCGAGTTTGAATCCTGCCTTGGCGTTGATCTTTTTACTTAGGTATTGGAAATCTCTATTTAGAATTTACATGAAAATTCTCTCCATCGCTAATGTGCATTATGAATCAGCTTCAGCCAGTCCACCAATACTTGCAGGGGTCCAAAAAGGCGTATGTCTTTAGTAGGATACATGGAAATAAGGCCTCTTAGCTCCAGGCGTATTATTCACCAGTGACGCAACTCATTTGAATATTTGATGAAGTACAGAGCTTTCTAATTGGGGATCGAATTGGGCCAAACTTCGATTGTTAAGAGAACCTTTTCCAGCTGGCTTAGCACATAATTTTTATGTCTGTATGTCGCCGCGAGATAGATTTTCTATCTTTTTCTACCTATATCAATAAAAGAGTGATGGATAGTCTATCTCGCAGTGATATATTGTCGCAAGCCTGCGCTAAGCCTACAGTTGTAGGACAACACCTATCTTGCTTATTTTGTTTTGTATAAAAGCAGTATAGGAAAATGGAGCTATAAAAGCGTTGCTTTGATGAAATCTCATACCTATCTCACATACTTATACAAACGTGAAACGCGGGAACTCTTGTGTAGCTTACAGTTACACCTCACGCACAGTAGTTAATATAGTACTCAAACATAACATATTTCGGAAACCGGATCACTCACATTATAAAATTTGTTATTAAAACGTTGGTGATTAGTTACTAATACCACCTAATACTAAGATACTAACTACACCGTTCTTCGGTAGAAAAAAAAAATGGCTGACATATTAGTTTACATTTTTTTGTTTTCATAGCATTTGACGTCTTTGACACATTTCGTCAAACACGTGCGCAGATATATTTTTACTTTAATACTAATAAATTTACATAAATATAAAATATTAAAAAACACGACTGCCGTTTTTAAAACGAACTGTAACGGGCCTGTACTCCTGACGAGGTTCATCTTAATGGGTTGAGTAGGTACGCGGTAGGGCCGCACGCAGCTCTTCAATTGAATACTAGGTACCTAGCGCTAGTACCTACTTATTATCGCGCTACACGTGTAAGAACTAAGTGATGGTCAGTAGCCGTACCATGAGTTGTCATGTCAAGTATCAGTTTCTTTACGTTTTCCTTGATACCTCGTAAAACAGCCAATAAGTAGGTAAGTGCGAGCGCAATGGGCTGCTTTACGTACATTGGAAGCCATTTTTTTCCAAATGGGGCACATTTTTTGTAACATGGGTATTTTTACATGATTTCTACTAAGAATTGTAAACTCTTTCGATCCTAATAGGAAAAAAAATGTTTAAAAATTTATATAGGTACGTTTTTCTAACTATGCATTCCGTTACCGCCATACAAAATGTATGAAAAAATTTTAACGGAATGGAAAAAAAAAACATTAAGACAACATTTTTGTTTTATCAGGATGAAAACAGCTCGCGATTCTGAGTGGAAATCATATTAAAAGTTCCAAATTAAAAAAAAGTAGGGGGACAACTTTGAAACAAATGTACCATCGAGCAAATCCTAACGTAACGTAATAATTTAGGTACTTGGAAACTCATGGTAGTCATGGTACGGCCGGCTATAATAATATGTATACGATTTTGATTCTTATGCCTTTGACATACGTTCCGAAATGTAGTACATATTATTAGACGTGACTGTACAGCCACTGGTCCCTTCAAATAGAACGGTTCGTTGACGTATAACCGGACTGGACCGTTATAAGTATACTTAATTAAATAGCAATTAGTGCTCAACTTACTGCTTCCGCGACGCGAAGTCGCCCGTGAAACTGCTATTGAACGGCACACTCGGTATATGAACGATGTGTAAATTATTTATTTATTTCACACTCGAAACGTCAGCAGCCTTACCGCGAACTACGAAATTCACTATTTTTGGGATTTTTTCTCTTTCACTCTAATGATGCCTTCGTTGGAGTGACAGAGACAAATCCCCGAAAGTTATGAATTATGAACTTCGGTGTTAGCGGTAGCAGGCCACAGTACTTAGCCAAGTTGCCAATCGCTAACGTTCACTCGTTTCACACGAAATGCAACTATAATTATCTTAAAACGCACTATTAATGCCTGCTTTCCACTGCGAGCGGAACGGACTCATTAATGGCTCCGTTTAACTTACACCGCTGGTGTGACTGAACTGAATATACAAACGATACTCCTCCTGGAGTATGTGTGGCTGCTCCCGCGTTTCCGCTACTGCAGCTGTGGCCGGGTCGCATTCCACAAGGGTAGGACGGTCGTTGCACCGTCATTTGGGGACGGTGTTGAGAGGCTGTTGAAGGAAAATTTGCCATTGGCATGGCGGGAAATGATTTTGGTGATGATGATGCGGTAAGGCAAGGCAAAGTCCGATCTGACAGAGATCTGAAAAGGAAGACAGATGGAGAGAGAGAGAGACTGGTGCTCGATGCGCGGCTGTCGGCGCTGGTGTGACTTACAGCCCTCAACTGCATACTAGCGCTTAGCCAGCGATGAACGTGAAACGGGGCCATTAATGAGTCCGTTCCGCTCGCAGTGGAAGGCGGGCATAAAAAAGAGTGACAGAGAGGCCTGGCCATAAATGCCATAATGCCATTTTGCAATATATGAGAATGACAGATTCGTACGAAAAATCACGTGACTGCTGGTCTCAATAGTTACATACCATGTTATGGTCACGTGACTTATCGCTTAACGTATACGATTACAGAATAGCACCTTGGCTAGGCCTGCAGGAGTCTCATATTTGCGCAGGGTTGTCATAGGGGTTACGTTCTGAGCTCATGTGCCTCTTGATGATGAAGAGATTATTTGATGTGTTCAATATTGTTTTACGAATTTAATTTAATAATTTATATATTTAAAAAAAGGATAGAATAGAATAGAAAGCTTTTTATTCAGGAACTAAGTACAAAACAGGACTTTAACTAGGAAAATAACATAAAAAATCATTCCTGAAAAGGCTTCCACTCAGCTTGAGTCAAGTCATCTCTATGATGTCTCGACGCTGTTCTTCCGTGGAAAAGAATACTGAGTCCCTTTCTTAAATAGCGATTTTAAAATTGATTTCTACGTCTTACCATCTAAATATTTTCCCGATGTTTCTTAATTTCAATAGCTCCACGACCCACGTACTGTTCGGCTATGATGAATACATTCGGGTGGTGAGGTTGGTCCGGATTCTAACAAATGCTAGGCCACAGCAGATTTATTCGTTTGAAGCTTTTTAACGTAAGTGACCTGATTGTCGTTAATATATGAGTATATAAGTAGTTATTCAATGTTAAATATGTCAGCCATGTAACGCATGCGCCTTTAATGTCTCAATAATGTTACATAATGCATTGTACTTAGTTGTCAGCTATGACATAACCTGCATAACAAGTGATGACATGCTACGAGGTGTTTGTGAAAGGGTAATGGTAAACTAATGTAGCAATTTGTGTATACAATAAACGTTGAACAAGATACATTGGTAAGAGCATAATTATATTTGTTATTCAACGCTGATTCATATCGATATCGTTTGTGGTATTATGGTTTTGACTACCTGCCCACCCCAGTTCCTTTAGTACCGTTTGGTAGCTGGCTGCCAAATGGGAAATATGGTTTCCCATCTCGTAGCCAGATTTGGTAGCAGATAAGCAGGTAAGTAACTAAACGTGATTACAAATCGGTAAGGCTAAAGTCCCAATTTAAAGCCAGTTACTTACTGGGATTTTATTCCCATTTCGAAGCTGTTTACGAAACTTTGGCTACCAAATTGTGCTGAAGGGCCTAGTTGGTTGACTGTCTTTTTTTTGTAAAACATGTTAGTTGTAAGATGTATAATTAATTGAAAAAATAAGTCGCGCCAAGTGTCTTACCACCTCTTCACAGTGGTGTAGGGTTGGGTTGGACCAGGAAGCCGTTTTCATTTCATGTGTATGACGATTCAAAAGTGCTTGTTACTTACTATTTACTTAAATAAAGAATTGTTTGACTTTGATCAAAACAGAAGTCATATTTATACTGAAAGAAGAAAAAAATCTGATGTTCCTACTATACACACCCTGAGATATTCGTAGGGGAAAATTTATGGAAAATCAGATTTTTCTCTCGAATCGGATCTCGGTCCCATAGTAAAAGGTCATCAATATGACTTCAGAATGAACCCTCTAAAATGTGGCCGGTGAATAATAAAACACCTCCACCGCGATGTTAAAAATAATATTATATATCCGTTTAGTATTTGGGTCAATAACACCATTGTTGATTAAAATTACATTTCCCTTGATAGCGTCTTTTGTACTATAACATTGTTAAGGTTTTCCTTTAGATAACTAATTATTTTTTCTAGTAGGTAATGCTTATCGCAATAACATTGATGTAATCTTATTAAAATAGTCTTACTACGATAAAAATATGACAATAACATACCAAGGTTTTTTAAGGTTTTTGTAATACTTATCATAATAAATAGTTCAGGGTTAGAATTAATCCAAGGTTCTATTGTTATTTAACATTTTAATAATCCGATTGTTAAAATGGGTAGTACCCATTTTAACAATTGTTACATCTCTAATATGTAGATAAGGTACCATTGGGTACCCATTGGGTACATACCTTATCTACATATTAGAGATGTAACAATTTCAGAAAACGTTACTTAATTTGTTGGAATATTAACGTCACTTCAATTTACAACTTTATATAAGTAAATATACAAAGAAAAGTATAATCAAATAAAATTTGTTGGAATTTAAACAATACGTTCCTCCGCGCTACAATCGAACTTATGGCTCTGGATACAAGTATGAGTACACCGCTCTTCCAACTAAGCTATCGAGACTTACCTATCAGCGGTGAAAATTTCCAATATCCATAATTTATTGTTGAATTCTTTCGTAGAGGATTTTAACAGAGTTAATGTTGAAACAAGTAAGCTATATACATTTATTTATTTTATTTTGCGGACGATTGTGGTAGACACACATCAAGATGTGATAGAGGCAACTCCAAGGAGTGGCTTAAGGTTGTAGTACCTTCGAAACATTAAGTACAGATGTCGCTAGTGATAAGCTTCACAATACCATTAGCTAAATTCGCTGTGATTCACGGGTGGTCGTCTGGTGTAATTGGAAGCACGTTCATTGGAAGCAGAGGAAGCGGGTTCGAATCCCGTGACAACCAGAGTATTTCGCAGTTGATTTTTTCTATGGTAAGCTACGACTACGTCTGTTAGGACCAGTTAATATTTTTATAGGTTTATTAGAGATCCTTATTTCATTAGGCATGTGCCCTAGACCACAAATTTTTACAAGCGTAAAATTCTACAAAATTGACATTATTTTTCATGTAAATTTATACAATTTTGTAGAATTTTATGCTTGCAAAGTTATGTGAGATAGAGTGATAGACCAATGGTCTATCTCGTGGGGGAAATTATACGAAACACAATAGCGGCTATTAGAATCTAAGTTTAAATTTGAAAGCCAGTAGTTCTCGTTCAGTGCTTAGCAAAACAAACTCCCACGAGGGGTTCAAAGGCACAAAATGCAAAAAGCCGTTGCCGCTCAACGCCCACACTTCCTCCTGCTCAAAAAGCTTTGTTTAACAGCTGTGAAAAAGTTTACGAAAATTCATCTAGCGTGGAAACGACTCAAAAATTTTACGTCGATTTAAAAGGTTTTTCTTTTGAAGTCGCGTTTGCTGCATTTATAAATATACCTAGCCAACATAAATTCAAAGGAAAAACTTAAGTTATAGCTTATTATTATTAATAACTTTGTGAAACATAAATGTGTACTTAAATTATTCATTTCATTTATTCATTTATTATTCAAATAAGTTACACAGCATAACAGTTAAACACCAAGGCACTGTGAACTACAAAAACACAAAAATATAAAAACAACTTAAAACTAGTTTGATTTAGGCGACGAAACGACGTGGCCCCGTTGCGTCGTCTGATCCGGCGTAGGATTCGGCAGATTGCCTCGGAACTGCCGAAACACGACACCCTTCGGCCAGAAGTCTGCACTCGCGATGGTGTCCTGCAGCGGGCGCGGCACGCGCACCACAAACGAGCTGAAGTGCACGTAGTGGCGCGACCGCAGCTGCTGCACCCTCAGCGAGTAACCCGTCTTCCGGCGGACGTACTCCACCACATCGTTGGGCACGGCGGAGTAATGCAGGCGCGACACGTAGAGCGCCCTACTCTACTATTATGAAATTATTTATTTTGTCAGTCACCGTAGCGTAGTTGGTAGTGACCCTGCCTACAAAACTAGAGGTTTCGGGTTCGAATCCTGGCGAGGGTATTATTTGTGTATTTATTTATCACAAATATGTGTTATTTGGTCGTGGCTGTGTATTTAAGTTTCCATAATTATATTTCTATTTTAAATATCGTTACTTGGACCTACTCATACCACAAGCATTGAATTTACCGTGGAACTAGGTCGATTAGTGTAAGATGTCCTCTAGATATTTATTTATTTATAAAAGAATATACAAGGTGGCACAAACAAGGTTGGAGAAGTACCGTAGTCGGAAGACTGGAAAGTGCCTATGAATGAAAGAAGCCTTGGAATCCAAATCCTGATAAGGCTGTTTATTTTATTTACATGGTTATCAAGAACAGATTTTTTTTTCTTGAATGACCTGTTATCTTATTTTAGCTTTCTATGAAATTGAAGCTGAGTGGAAGATTTTCCCATACTATTATTCATTTAATTTCTGCTTAAAAACATCACGTATGTGGCTATTATGTCTTTGGGTCAAAATTCTTTTCGTTGTCTTATTTTGTGTCCCTAAAAAACGTGACACAGTTGTGATTTTTGTATGAGATGATTCAGATGATGTTTTGTTTCAAATTTTCGATGTATGGATTAAAATCTAGCGTGAAGAAGAAATACAAGTGCACCGGTTTTTTTTAAATATACTTAGTTGAAACAGCAACTAAAAACGTGACAGAGTGATGTGAAACAAGACAACGAAAAGAATGTTGACCCCTTTACATAGCACAAAGCGGTTTGCATCCATTTCTAAATACGTCTTTTAGACATGTGAATTTCAAAATAATATATTACATGTCAATCGCCAGAATCCGGTCAGATTTCACACGGTCCGAATAATTACAATTATAATTGAACTTATTATTCGATCGATCAGTTTGTCACATTTCGAAAGCAGACGAAACGAGGTCGTCTTGCAGCTTAACTAAACTCGTATTACTTGTCTTATACTTGCCAAGTGTTATCTGCCATACACAAATTAATACTGAGACTTATAAAGCTTATTACGACAAACATAGAAAGACAATATGTACCTAAATACATGAGGTCACCGAGATTCGGCCCTTGTCGAAGGGCTCCCATAATGCTGGCTGCGTTTCCCCTTTGTATGGCTATACCTATCCGTTCTACAATGAAAGTGTCAGCTCTGTTGTCCCCGGTGAATTCAAACAATTTTGCTGGTGGTAGAACCTCGTGCAGGGTCCGCCCGGATAGCTACCACCGTCTTACCCGTTAACCTGCCGCTACTTAAATAGTTAGTACTGTGTTCCGGTTTGGGGGTAAGATTGCCGGTGTAATTACTGGCATAGATAGAAGCAATCCATCTAAATCCTCAGGGTAGGAAGCGCATAGGCGATTTTTTGGTCACTATGTCCATGGGCCTCAGTTCCTGCTTTCCACCAGGTGCTGAGCTGAGAGCTCAGTTATCGACTTTCGTAACATAAAAAAAACTAATAGTCCACTAAAACTTGTAATGCAGTATTAACTATTTTAGCCGCTTTGACAGCTGTATACATTGCCATGCGTAGCTTACTCAAAGTACATGCTGAAGAACACGTTCATTTGTTCTTTTTAACTGCTTATTTAAAGCTAAATTTAGAGCTAAGATTTTTACAATTGTGGGTCATACAGCGTCCGCGAACACGTGTCTTTACTGTGGACATTGCCAAAGTTCTGAGACATACAAATTAGGTCTTGAACACATCATTCTTAAGAACCAGAAGTCACCTATTGGCTTGGATACCCGGCTTTAGACTCTTACGGAAAAAATAACACTAAGCCTACGAGAAAACATTGACCCGCTTAAAGTGTCGGCAGACCAGCGTAAAAACAAGCTTAGGTAAAACAAACCCCAAGTCAATACGCAGAAGGAGTGGGAAAACACTTATGTATACCTGTGTCATTATCTTGTAAATCTGTAGTAAGATAACACACCACATTACCTGATCATTAGTACCTCTACGCCTTTTTTAATTGAGGAAAACTACGAAGTTTTGAATGTTGTGATAGTGACTAAATTAAATTCATTTCATTGATAAAATATACAATTTTTACATGTCACCAGTTTCAAAATTATACATTCATACATCATTAACTAAGACTACCTAGTGATTAAAATATTAGGTACAACTTATTTTTTTATGCCAACGAAGTCCCATCAAAATACTGTGAATACTAAGCAACGCTAATTTATTAGATCGAATTATCGATTAAATATATTTAATCGATTCATTGTAGGTACACATACATATATGTATGTACTTAAATAGCATAATAAAATAAAATTGGTAATACTTAGTATTTCAGTGATGACATTTTGATTTGTCACACAAGTAGACATTCTAAAATTAATTAATAAAAAAAATTAAAAACACGTCTGCGGTTTCAAAACGTTCTTAAAAGTAAAAAATAATTTCTTTTTCAGGTTTATTCTTGTGAGCGTATCTGCATATAAGCGCTTGTCTATTACTTACGATATTTTGTTTCGATTGCAGTCGGGGAACCTTCATAATGTTTATATTTTCCGTAATGAAAGGTTGCCCCCCGACTGCAATCGAAACAAAATATCGTAAGTAATAGACAAGCTCTTATATGCAGATACGCTCAAAAGAATAAACCTGAAAAAGAAATTATTTTTTACTTTTAAGAACGTTTTGAAACCGCAGTCGTGTTTTTAATTTTTTTTATTAATTAATTTATTTGAAACCTTTTAGTGTATTTGAAGATTCTATAAATTTCGATACAATTTGGAAGGCTGACCCTGCGCTTCGTTCGCTCCGGAGGCCCGAAGAGTTCCCATCCCAGGTATTTTGGGCGAAGCCGTAGGGCACTCCGTGCGAGGGCCGGAACATTTCCAAAACTAATGTAAATTCATGTTAAGCGAGTCCGAACTTCCGAAGGGGCTCGCCAACTTCAGGGTAGGAGGCCGAAAGCAGAGCTCGCGGAGGCCCGGACCATCACTTCGAAGGCCCAAGCGTGTCACTCGCAAGTATTTTAGCGCAAGGCTGAAGGCCGAGCAATGAGAAAATTGAACTACCATGTTTCTTGAACTATCCCAGCATCTGAATAAGCCGACATCCACGTAGAATCGAAGGCCCGACGGGCGAGACAACACGGTACAACCGCCCTCTTAGCCTTTTGACCGCCAGACGAAGGAATATGCTGAGCTCCAGACGCCACGCGTACGTGATTATTTAAACGAAATTTAACTTTACGGCATCCCGCGTAAGTTTCTACTGCATTGGTATAGTTGTCAGCCAGTGGCGGTCAAAGGGTCAACTGTCTTTAAGCCCGACATTTCGCTTCAAACTCTAATGAAGACCGAAAGCTGAGCTCCGCGTAAAGTCAACGGCCAAAAGCGGTCCTCAGAGGCGCGCCAGCTCACGAGGCCGAAAGCCGAGCCACCAGAGCCCAGTACATATCCCATCGAAGTACATAGGTCACACTGAAAGTTTTGAGTTTCACCCACTTAAAGATCACTCAGTGTATAGACACAATTATTTTCTGAAAATATAACTCTTTATTATTTTTTGGGGTATAACTTATACGGTTAACACCTGTACTTTAGGATTTCGGGCCATTTGAAAATTGTGTGTCGGGCGATTTCAAAATTTTCACGGATTTTTTTATTCTGTCACGTAAAGTCAACGATGAAAAAGAAATGGGCTTAGATTCTTATTTGGTATTAAAGCCCAGTTCTTGTAGGATTTCTTGTAGTACCTAGTTTTCACAAATTTTATTGCTTTCGATTTTTCCTTGTGGATGATTAAAGAGATCAATGTCTAAATACAGCCATCCCCTAATTTCAAATTGCAGTAGTGGACTTTTACTAAGAGTGCCCTAGCATGACACTTGTAAGAAAGGCCCAAGACGGAGCTGCGAGAAAAATAAGCTACCAAGCTTTTTCAACTACCCCAGCATCTAAATATGCTCAGCCTCCGCTTTGTGCCAAATGCTTGGAGCGTCACTATCGGGGTGCGCTCGGCGCGAGGCCCGAGTACTGGAAGCCCGACGGGCGAGTCCACGCGGTACAACGCGTCCTTCTTGACTATCTTAACAATCAAAGCCAGAGCCCAGCGCTATTAGAGCACGTGATGGAATAGTATAGCATAAAAACGAGTCGGAGAGATGCAGGCCCGACGATCGTTTCCACAATTTACGAAAGTTGTAGACCGCACTCCGCGTAGGACTGGTAGCCCGAAGTGTCCTCCAGAGGGGCGCCGGCTTACGAGGCCGAAGACCACGCTGCCTGAGCCCAGCGCTCCTTCGCTATACAATGTAAAAATGTAGCTTTAAAACGGATCTCAGGGCCGCAGATTCTTTTCGAGAAAATGCGAAGGCTGAACGTCTGCGTATTACCGAAGGGCCGTAGGCAAAAAAGGGCCTAAATGCAATTCATTTTTTAACATATTTCAAGTTTTAATTTTGATGCGCTTGTATGGTACGTATAGCAATTTTGTTTATCCACAATTGCTGTTGTTATTGTGTTGTTAGGTACATTCGCCTGATATTCAAATCATATCAAGAAATCCTCGATATTAGTGAGGTACGTACATGGCATTAGCACATGATTAGTGCGACAGTATGTCGCTACAAAATAGACTATCCATCCCTCTTATAGTTAGTAAAAAACCGGCCAAGTGCGAGTCGGACTCGCGCGCAAAGGGTTCCGTACCATTATCAATTTATTATTAAAAAAATACAGTTAAATCAACCTACTTCAAAAACTATAGGAGGTAATTTAATCAAATCAAAAATCATTGATAGAGTTTATTAATGCGCATAACATATATTTTTTTTAGAATTTTATATCGCGTAGTTTAAAAAATAAAGGGGGGGGGACACATTTTTCATACTTTGAGAGCTGATATCTCGAAAATGATTTGCTTAAATAAACATGAGATTTATCTTCCTTCAATCAACCTTCATATCGTTTTCAAAGACCTTTCTATTAATACCCCACACGCTTATATACAACTAAAAAATTTTTTTTATCCCCCAGTTACATGTATGGAGGGCCCCCACCCCAATGGTTTTTTTTACAATTTAGTATCATAATCCTGTAGCGGTTCATACAACACATACCCTTACCAAATTTCGTTAATGTAGCATTTATAGTTTCCGAGTAAATTGGCTGTGACAGACGGACAGACGGACAGACGGACATGACGAATCTATAAGGGTTCCGTTTTTGCCATTTTGGCTATGGAACCCTAAAAATGGAAAATCTATCTCGCGGTGACAAACTGACGTACGTTTTTTTTTTTTTTTATACCACGTCGGTGGCAAACAAGCATACGGCCCGCCTGATGGAAAGCAGTCACCGTAGCCTATGGGCGCCTGCAACCTCAGGGTGTCACATGCGCGTTGCCGACCCAATAAAAATAACGTTGGCACAACAAAGTGGCTCCACTCCACCGATCGTAAGTGAAAAGTAGAACCCAAATCGCGGCGGCAACGAACAGGAGACAATCAGTAACCTGTTAGTTGCCACCGCCTTGCTGGCCCGCTAGATGCTGGTAAATACACCGGCGTAATCAATGTAATCATGTATTAAGCATACATATGTGGTTAAATGTCTCGTATCTCGCAAACTATTTACATAGGTACATGTTATTACCATTTTTATTCAATATTGTGTTATAGCTATTTTCCGCAACTCGAAATCTAACGTGCCTATTTTGTGTGGTCCCAACCCTGGCCCAATACTTGTTGGGAACTCACGAACAGGTTGTTTGAAGCTCTTCATTTTGATACCAAACTCGATAGGTTTCTTTCATATTTAATTTTTTTGGTTAGATAATATTGAATTTCTAGACCGCCATATTATTTTTAACGTGACGTCACATATCCTATGTTACCCGCGACGTCACGAGGATTCTAATGATACCTTACACTATTAAAAACGATTAAGTGGTCGCGAAGATCTGCGCGTTTAAAGAAAATATGAAACATACATAGGGGCTGAACACATATACTCTCCTTTTGGCAGTCGTGTAAATAACCGTCCCTCGATATTTTTAATTTTTTTAGATTTCAAATAATTTTCATTGTCAAGAGCTATTCGTATCTTTAAGTATTTTAGCAGAAAAAACATAGCCCTATATTATTTTATTCAATTAGGCTAACAGCAACTGAATGATAAGTACAAAAAAGCATAGCACATTTTTGCGACGCTGTTTTTGGTGAAAGCTATTACAATTGATTGTTACACCTACCTCTGGGAAGCCGTCTTTAAATAGTTATGTACAATGAACTGTAGCCGTACCCTGACTTGAAACATGAAGGATACGTTAGGTTTTACTCGATACGTAAAGCTGCCCATTGCGCTCACTCCAATATGTCAGTGTGAGCACGACAGAATACGTTACCGATAGTTAGTTTGTAAATTCATGGTACGGCTACTGAACGGGCGGAGTTGGGATGGTGACGGCAGTAAGAATACTTTTTTGTCACTACACCAACTCTTATCGTGGTTGTCGTAATAGTACCTAGACTAAGGGATTGAAATCCGATGTAAAATCCGTTCAGGGTCAATATTCGGCGTTATTAATTCGCCATTAGCCGCAAGGAAGTCTTGTTGCAAGAATCGATCCTACACAGAATAGTATTGTTTTAATGTCTAGCATAATCAGTGCTGTTGCGATTCGTCCTTCCGTCGTAAAATGTATGACGAATGCAGCGTAATATGGAGAATACGCCAAAAATATCTACACGACCTTTTTGCCCTGATATTAAATATGATTGCTTTACGTACAGTCCGTTCGTCCAACCTTGGGACACGTCAGCTGTCAAACAGCGGCCATTTTTTTTCTTTTTCCCACCATGCTATACCATGAGTCCATAACAAACTGAACCGTAGTGTATTGGCATTCGTTTCAATTTATTTTGTAAGTAATACAAGATATTTAAGACATATCTAATAGCGCCTGCTCTATACATTTTTTGTGCGCACTATTGATCGCGGGTACGATTGCAATGGCGATGTTTATCTAATATGTAATATAGTAGATATTAATAAATAATAATGGGTATTGGTATTACAATGTCGTCCGTATATTACAGTCTTGTCGAATTCATCATAATCCAATGTCTTTCAAGCTGTGACGTTTCACGACAGTTTCACTCATATTTAAAAACATACATTATTCCTGTATGTATCCATAACCATAGTACTGACATAGTTCTCTTCAACAATGTTCTTATAAAAAAACTCTACCTACGTAATAGACGTAAGATCTAGATAACACAATATGAATGACTTCATTACATTATGACTGAATGTCTATTATACTGACCTACTGCGGCATTCAAATGATAATATTTATGGTAGTTTGAAATACTACACGCGGTCTATTATACTCAAAATATGGCATCACAAGAATGCTTCAATAGCAGATATGTTTCAATTCACTGTGTACAAATATAATTCTTACTTGAGGCAATATGTTCGTTTCGTTACACATTATTATGCGCACGCGCCGGGAAAGGATTTACATACAATATTTACAGCCCTTGGCCGCAAAGTGGACCGTGCCTCGGTCTGTCACTTGGCGCATTTGGCAAAAACAAAATAAATTAAAATAACCACCTAAATAATTTTACTATCATAATATAACGAAAACTTGAAACGTCAGTGTGATTCAGTAAAATCAATGAAATGGAGGAACATACAGTCAGAACAGATTTCAAAGTCGTGATGTGTTAATAAAGGTGCGTTTAAACTAAAAGAGCATTCGCTGTTCTAGCGCCCGTTCTACGAAATCAACCAATCACGTTTTGTGTACCGATCGAATTTCGTAGAGTAGAAGGTTAGAACAGCGAATGCTCTTTTAGTTTGAACGCACCGTACGTCATTAAGCTTTTTCAAACATGCCGTAAATATTTAGTAAGTAGAAGTATAAATTACAATCAGAGTGGATACTTCGGTATATGAAACCTATGGACGTCCTGTTTATAGTACATTACGATACAAGTGCGACAAAAATTAAGTGTCTGTAAATTCAAACACGATGTATGGATGGATGGACGAATTATGAATTCATATTAGAAGTGGTTAATTTTTTTCAGGGCGAAACTTCGGAGAGCCAACTCCATCTGTTTTGAAAAGCGCCGTACAATATGTGCGAAAGGGAAATTCATAACTCGTGTCCATTTAAAAAAACTCCTTTCGATAGAGTTAAAAATCATCGCCACTCGTTTCGAACTTGATTTTTTTCACTTGCGTCTTATACTGTACTATATTAGGCTTTAAAATGTCGTTTTTATTATACTGGACAAACTTGGAATGTCATCATCGTCTACATTTTTAAGTCAGACGGCAAAGTCTATAAAACAACCTTGTAAAGGAAAACGTATAAAAGTTGCCTTCATTATCCGTGGTTAATGTGTTGATTATGCAGGGAACAACTAAATGTATTTAAATATATTGAGATCTTCGAACATAAAACCATAAGGGAAA
>JALPQI010012611.1:0-35770 GCA_025490895.1 Thaumatotibia leucotreta | reverse complement strand
AGCCTTAAAGATTTTTGGATCTAGAATAAAATCAACGATTCAGTAGTCATTTAAGTTGTAATTATTATTTTAAGAATGCTATAGTAATTTTTATTTAGTAATATTATTTTTTATATTTTATTTCTTAAGTAAGCGTCATGAAAAAAACTATCATGAATTTTTTTTGGCAAAATTTAGGAAATATTTTTTTATGAATATTAACTAACCATAAATTACATTATTTATATATAATTTTATTTTAATTACACATCATAACTATTCAGGAAATTATCATAAAACACCAGTTTGCACAACAGTAGAATCGTCATACAAAAGACCTCAACGCGCATACACTTGTCTACACATAATCCAATTCAATCCACATTACAATTAGCAATAATTTGCATCCAATTAATGCACTTCCTTAAAATGCAAGCTTAAAAAAAAAACAAAAACACTCACTTGAAAAAAGCAGTGGAAAGTATCCAAACGCAAGCACTAGGCAACGTCACTGGCACAAAACACTTTGCAATAAAAAAACAGAAGACACTCGAAATGGGTCACTCGGATTCGAATTTTAAATGGCGGTTCGAAATTCGAACGGCCGGCGGCGCGGTCGGGCGACGGCGAGAGACTGCACTCCCACCACGGCTGCGTACGCGCCGATGGAAGGCGATGACAGTTTTGGGGTTTGACAGTTCATGTTATGATTTTATTTTAATAAATATTATAATAATTATTCAAGCACACAAAACGGAGCGCATTATACTAAGCGCCGATACAGTTATGTTATATAATAAATAAATAAATAATAAATAAATATCTCGGGACATCTTACACAAATCGACCTAGTCCCACGGTAAGCTCAATGGTAAGCTCAAGGCTTGTGATGTGGGTACCAGGCGACGATATATATAATAGATAGATACAAATAGATACTTATATACATAGACAGCCATGACCAAGGAACAAACATTTGTGATAAATAAATACACAAAGAATGCCCTCGCCGGGATTCGAACCCGGAACCTCCACCTTCGTAGGCAGGGTCACTACCAACTAGGCTACGGAGGCTGATAAATATAGATCTGATATGCCACGACTAAGGACGCAACAAACACTAGCTCTGCTTGCTAGGCAGGGTCATTACTATCTGAGCTACGGAGGCTGACAAAATTATGTTTATTAAATAAATAAAAAATAAGATAGGTAACGAAATTAATGAATTTCAGATGTGAAATACATATCGTGTTAAATAAATACTGTAAACATAAAAATCGTATTTACAGCATCTTTTTTTGTGTTGCATGGTAGATATGTGTGTTATATTTTGGACATGTGTTTAATTACAACTTACGACAACTATTATCTTAATTTTTTAAACTGATATTTTCAACAAAATTGAGCGGATTTATTTTGTTGTCGTTTTTTTTAAAAAAATCCAAATTTGCACTTTTTCACATTTTTTTCTACTCAAAATCACGAGCTCTTTCTATCCCGATAGAAATAGAAAAGTGTCCCAATAAAAAAATCCATTGAGCTACTATTTTTCTTAGACTTTCTTCGACCGTAACTCAGTGGAAGACAAAAAAATGTATGGAATTTTTGGGACACTTTTTTTCTACTAATGAGAATTGAAAGAGCTTCTGAGTAGAAAAATATGAAAATATCCAAATGTGGAAAATATGAAAAAACTACAACAAAATAAAAATCCGCCTAGTTATATTTCTTACTGTCGAGTCAAGCCGCCATTGACGGAGAAAGTGTAAGTTAATTTAAAACGAATTAAGTAAATGTGTCAGAGTTTGCGTAGGAGCATTTTGACTGACTAATCTGTCATTAAATCTGTCAGTTCGGTAGTTTTCTCCATTAGTGGACCAATTATCAGAGACTAGTCAGTCGCAAGGACTGTTAATCAATATGGAAATGCGCGATCTAGGAAAATATCTCGTCACAAAAAATGGTGACAAATGTAAAGAATTCAGGTTATTATGTTAGATAGGGGGGCACCATTTTTTTATTCTAAAGCGGTTATCTCCGAAAATATTGACTTTAGAATAAAACTTTCGATTGGGTCCTATTCAACGTTACCCACACTATGTATAGAATTAGAGTAAAATAAAAAATCATCCCCGCTTTACTACTAAAGGAAGTTTTTTTTGTACATTTTATTACACTTTATCGGCATGATTGTTCCAAATGTACCAAAATGAAAATTTGTAGTATACAGCCGCTGAGCTACACTGCAGACAGACAGACGAACAGACGGCCATGGCGAAACTATAAGGGTTCCTAATTTACTACAGAATCCTAAAAATGAGACAGTGATATTCACCTCTCATTCCTTAGTATACTTACGTAAGAACCCATTATGTGTAATCCGGGCTTTAGATAAGCCCAAACTCCCTAGTGTCGTTGTTACAATTTTATAAGGAGTTTTTCTGCACTGATATTTTATAGGAAGATTTTTTGATAAAAGGTATCTACTTTAGATGGAGTAGATAAAATCGGGGAAGACCTGAGAGATCTAAATATAATTAAACCTTGTAATTGAATCATCAAGGTCAGATTCCCCGGTTAGTTTTTGCATCGTCGTCATATTTACTTTTTAAGGACATAATGCAGGATGTACTTACCCAAATAGAATTCCAAGAAATTATTAATTTATTAAAACAATTTTAATATCGCCCTATTACTGCAAATACCAGCTATCTGCACAAATCAGGTTTTGGCAGAATCAATTTAATTATCATGATAATTAAATTCATTGTCTGGTAACAAAATACGTGCGCATTATGAAATACAACTACCTATTTAGAATGTATGAAATAAAACTATGAAAACGGATAAACTCACGTATATTAACTAATTTTAACTTTATTCCGACGTTTCGAACACTTTATAAGGTTCGTGGTCTGCGGATATCCGTTTTCATAGTTTTATTTCATGTGTAATCCTCGCGGTAACCGAAGAAAATATTATATTTAGAATGTAATTTGGATTATTTTATTTCTTTACTATTTAAATGAATTATATCGCGTAATATTAGTTTAGTTTAAATACATCCTGACATTTCAAACATTTTACAGGGTTCGTGGTATGCGGTTGACATTATAAAGTGTTTGAAAAATCAGGATGTAGTAAACTTAAATATAAGCAAATTTATGTGAAACACAAATTAAATTATATTTTCTTAAATATATTTTGTTGTGATCTTGGTCTTTATTCTTTGGTATATGACATATAATATTTAAATTTATATACATAGTGGAGTTATCACTTAAATGATACAGCTGAAAAAATATTTAATAAAACAATCTGAGATTTTCCACTAAATAAACTACTAATATTTAGATTTTAGTATGTCAATTTGATCCTAGTACTGCAAAGAAATAGTATATTGTGCCTCTCTGTGGAGGTGGCGTTGGTAAATTTTGGTAGTTTTCTTTATTTAAATAACATTTAATATTTAAATTAGTAGTCCTTTTTCTAACAGCCTTTGTCAGCCTCCATAGCCTAGTTGATAGTGACCCTGACTATGAAGCTGGAGGTTCCGGGTTCGAATCCCGGCAAGGGCATTATTTGTGTATTTATTTATCACAAATATTTTCCTTGGTCATTGGCAGTCTACGTATTTAAGTATCTATATGTATTTATCTATTCCCACATCACAAGCCTTAATTGAACTTACCGTGGGACTAGGTCGATTTGTGTAAGATGTCCAAAAATATTTATTTTTAATTTATTTATTTATTTAACATACCTTATTTAAAAAGTTTACCTTGTCTCTAGTTTACATAAAACTCGCAAAACTTTCGCTGTTACAATGATAGTCATGAGTATCATTACTCGTTTACGAACATATTATTACGGAAGTGTAACAGGGCGTACGTAATTTGACAGAACTGTGACAAGAAAGTGACAGTCGCTCTGTTTACTCCACTAATGAAGAAGTGTTTATCAAACTCAAACTCAAACTCAAACTCAAACTTATTTATTTGCCAGAATGCACGTACATAATAAAGGTCTTAAATCTAAAAAGTCTCAGTACATTCGGCCAGAATCGGCATGCAAATCAAGAAAAACGGAAGTATTATTTACAATGTCAAAGAAAAATATTTACAATATGTACAGTAACATACAATATTTACAATAGGTAATTAACAAAATTCTACATGTTTAAGCCTGCGCACAAAAGGAATATTAGTGGTTATGGTCGGAAATGTAATTAAAATATAATTATAAACCACCCATCTACAATAATTTCAAATAAAAAAAAAATATTATTATTATGTATGTCAATCAAAGAAATATGTCAATGAGTACAACAATATCCAAAACAGTAAGTACAAGATATGTCAAATTATGCTAGTTATGGCTTGAAATTAAGATATTCAGTTACTGAGTAAAAACAGTGCTCATTTAAAAATTCAATTAACATTTTTTTAAAGATTATATTGTCATTTGTTACCCTAATTGATTTCGGCAACGCATTAAAGATCCTAGGAGCCATTGCGAAAATACTCTTTTGAAAAAGAGCGGATTTACCAGGGACCGGGTACAGTTTATCGCAGTGACGTGCCCTTGTGACATGTTTAAAAAGATTTGGGTTCTTTTTAACAAAAACTGCAGTCTCAAGTATGTACAAAGCAGGCACGGTGAGAAGTTTCAGTTTTTTGAAAGAGGGTCTACAGCTCTTTGTGCGTTTTAATAAGCAAATGGCTCTTATGCACCGTTTTTGAGCTCTTAGAACTTTTGTGAT
The DNA here is from genome assembly GCA_025490895.1 of Thaumatotibia leucotreta. Classification (NCBI taxonomy): domain Eukaryota; kingdom Metazoa; phylum Arthropoda; class Insecta; order Lepidoptera; family Tortricidae; genus Thaumatotibia; species Thaumatotibia leucotreta. The sequence continues at coordinate 31,029 of JALPQI010012611.1, read as the reverse complement.
ATGGCTAGAGTTTCCCCAAAAGATGATGCCGTATCTAAGAGCAGAAGAAACGTAGCCATGATAAGCAGACATAACTGCTGTGTGATTTGCCTCTTTGTTTAACATGAACAGGTTATATGCATAGTTTTTAAGTTTATTACAAAGGTTGTCGGTGTGAGTTATCCAATTCATTTTGTCGTCAATGTATAGTCCTAGAAATTTTGTGTCATGTGTGTAATTAATATTAGTACCTTTGAATTCTAAAGCAGCACTATTAGCATTTTTCCTTTGGCTAAAGCTCATAATTGTTGTTTTTTGTAAGTTAATCTTTAAGTTGTTTTTTTCTAACCAGAGCACTATTGATTCTAGGCTACCAAATATTTCGGTTTTATTTGTAAGTGAAATAGTGCAATCATCTGCATACAGAACAATTGGATTCATGACAGCTCCTGGCAAGTCATTTATATATGTGAGGAAAAGGAGAGGGCCTAAGATGCTACCCTGAGGCACTCCATATTTAACTGATCTTTCATCAGAAAAGTACTCTATTTCAGTATAAGATTGTGGAGATATTCGTGTTATATTTGTGTATTGGGTTCGACCGGTAAGGTACGATTTTATCAGATCGTGCACATTGCCTCTTATACCATATAAATATAATTTGTCCAGTAATATTTTATGGTCTACATAATCAAACGCTTTGGTCATATCTATGTAGATTGCAAAGACGGGTAGACTAGTATCCATTTTAGTGTATATATTTTTCAAGAAGTCATAAATAGCCATGTCAATTGATAATGTTTTTCTGAAACCTTTTTGCTCGTTACAAAAAATACTGTTAAAATCTAGATAATTGTATAGTCGTTCATAAATTGCCTTTTCAAAGATCTTGGAGAATATCGTCAACAACGCTATAGGTCTGTACGAGTTCATATCAAATTTATCGCCCTTTTTGAATAGCGGTTTAATTACTGTTACTTTTAGCTTATCAGGAAAATATCCTTCTTCTATGCATTTATTGATTATAAGACTTAGTACTGGGGAAATAATGTGTGATACTGATTTAATTACCTTAGTATTAATTGAATCGTAGCCGGTGCTTGTTGTGTTTTTAAGTCCATTTATTATGTTTGCAATTTCGTTACTATTTGTAGGTGTCATAAATAGGGAATTGTATTTATTATAGTCACGTGATAAGCTTGTATTTACGGTTTTATTACTGTTTTCTTTAACCTGGTTTACAAAAAAGTCATTAAATTTTTCCGCTATTATCTTTGCATCATATACTTTTTGCCCATCTGCTGCAATGGCTGCAATATTTTCCTTCGGAAATCTGTTTTTTGAATTATTTATAACTTTCCAAGTTGCCTTAGATTTATTTTTTGCATTTAAAATTTCATAACTGTTTTGGCTCTTTTTCGTTTGTTGAATGATTAATTTTAACTTTTTGGTATAATTATTGTACTTGATTTTATCCTGTGGTTTTTTGGTTGATCTATATGTCCACAGCATTTTTCTCTTGTTTTTACAACAGAGTTTTATTCCTCGTGACAACCATTTAGGTTTCTTTGTCGTATAACATTTAACTCGTAAACTAGGGAAACACAGATCATAGAAGAGTTTAAAAATGTCAAAGAAGTTATTAAAAGATTCTTTTGCAGTAGGCGCAGATTTGATTTCGTCAAAATTAAGTTTGCTAAGGTGTGAACTGAATTTATATATATTTTCATGACAATAGTCTCGTCTATACACGTACCAATATTTCAATTTGCAATATTTCTTGACTGGGCACTTTAGGACTTGTGCATTGTGATCAGATAAAGCAAACTCATTTAGATCTACTGAACTTCCGCGAATATTGTGTATAATATTATCTAAACAGGTACCACTACTTAGGCGTGTTGGTTTATTTACTGATAACCTCATATTGTAACTTCCTAGTATGCTTTTGAATTCTGTACTGTGGTTTGTCGTTTCAATAGTGTTAATATTGAAGTCTCCGCATAACACTAACTTCTTTTTTTTAACGTAACAATGCAATTTGAGAATATTATCAATGTAATTAAAAAATATGTCAAGATGTCGCTTAGTTTTACTAGGCGGCCTATAAATACAGTAAACAATAATATCAAAATCAGTCAGTTCAACAGCGCAACACTCAAATATGCATGGGATGCAGCACTCCAAGGCTGTGTCTATAATTTTATACTTGATATTATTCCTGACAAAAATGCAGGCACCTCCATGTCGAACGGCCCTAGAAAAGCTGGAAGCAAGTTTGAAATTTACAATGTTAAGCATATCAATATCACTATTAATCATATTGTGCTCAGAGATACATAGTACATCAATTGGTCTATTATTAGATGACAGTTCATCTAGTGCCAAAGTCAAAAGGTCAGATTTACTGAGGAGTCCGTCAATATTCTGATGCATAATGTTAATATGGTTAGTCACGAAAAAAATTGTCTTCAGTTATGTTACCATTTAACTTATTAGTGTCGCCATTTAAATGATGTATGTTGTCATTTGTATCATTCCGCTCACAGGTTGATATAATATTTGGTTTATTGTCAAAAGTTTTTTGGTATATCTTATAAATTAAATAATTGTTATCAATATCATACAAGAGATTAGCTAAATCACTAATGACAATTTCCATGCCTTTATTGCTTAAGATCCCTAGTCGTCCTACAAACATGTTGTTATAATAATCGAGATTTCTGTTGGAGTCTAATAGCCAGGCATATTTATGTGTGTTCACATCTAAGTGTAGCATGTTGTTAAAAACTTCTATCCTGGTATTAAAAATATTTGAGAAATGTCCAGACCTGTATGTAGGGACGCATAATACAAAGTTTGTATGAGTAAGTCTCTGTAGTTTCTCACGAATATGGGTTATTAAAGTTTGATAGTTACACGTAGATGTGAAATTATGGTACCCTATTAATATAGCACAGTAATCAGTATTCGACAAATCTTTGGTCTTTTCTTCTATATCTTTCAATAACTCTATAATACCTGCGCCCGGAGTGATGTAATGACAAATATTGTAATCCTTGTTAAGTATGTTTTGTGCTTTATTTGTTATGTTGTTTTTGTTATTTGTACTAATTATGTGTATTTTCCTTTTGTTAGATGTGCTTAACAGTTCATCTTCATGCTGGTCTTGAAATCTGTACGTTGGGCTGTGTTGTGATTCCTGAATGTTTTCCTCCAAGCCTGCGTTTCCATATTTTCTTTGTAACGATGTTGCTTGAATATTCTGTTCTAGCTCTTGGATTTTTGACTGCAGGATTATTATTTCTTCATTTGCTCTACTAAGTTCAGTTTGAAGTGTCGCTATTTTATCTTTGAGATCATTAAGTTTTGGACTGACAATGGCTGTAATATTTACTGGACTTTCTATGCCCCTTTTTCTATTTGGTGCTCTTCGGCTAGGTAAAGGCGATGTTGTACATATGGTTTTCAGTGCCTTTATCTCTTTTGTAAGATTTTTCAACTGTCTCTTTAAGTCATTATTTTCTAAGATCATGCTCTCTAATTCATTTTCTGTGCTATTGAGCTTTGTAGTTAAGACAGTAATTTGGTCTTTTAGATCGTCTATTGCTGAAGGTTCATATACAGTATCTGCGCTTCTTGATAAGATATCTTCCATAAGCGAATCTATAGACTCATCGTCGCTCGATGACTCTTGAAGTGATTCTTCAGATTTTGATTTAGTAAGGACTCTTTTATTAATATTTTCTATAATATCTATAGTTTCTATATTTGGAGTAATCATGGGGCTCAAGATTTCAGTGGAAGTGTGGGTTTCAGGAATATCTAACATTTCACTAATATTCAACGGGTCAACGGTGGCTGCGGTCGACGGTTCGGTGGTGGTGGTATTCGCCGAAGTGGTGGTATTCAAAGTTTTTGGAACGTTAGTTCTTTTCCTTTTTGGTGTGATGGTTACATTTTTGTTTGTCGGTATAATAGTATTTTTGCCGATTGTTTTCTTTTTGCATGGCAGCTGCGGTTTTCTTCTCGATGTAACATTGGACTGTTTAGATATTTCATCACACATTTTTATTGATAAGATAATGGTATCAATATTAGTCGAAATCCGTATCTATTATATTGTATCAAATGGTCGTATTATCTTTAAATAAGTCTAATATTAAGCAATGTCAGTGTTTTATAATAAATTTTCCTTCTTTCTTTTTTCCTTGTATTATTTTATATATTTTTAGAGTCAATTTTATATTATCTAAGCATGTCATAGTCATTCAAGCAATCATTTGCGTAGAACGGAGAAATAACCATTAGTAACGGTTAAATAACGTTATTTGTGTTAAACGTACCCGTAAAATGTAGGCAACACTGGTGAGCTGTCAAATTATTGTCACGCTTCCATTCTCATATAACCAATCAGCTGATCTTGAAAATACGATTGTGCTGTGATTTGGTGGTTAAAATTCAAAATGATTCAAAATACTGTATGTAACTGAAACAGTGTTCGTACCTGGATATAGTTTTTTGCTTGTTTCTTCACAGTGTAGTTGAATTCAGTGAAGTCCACAATGTTGTTTGTTGATCCAATGTTGGTCTTCAATTTGGGCACTGTTTTTGGTAAGTTTAGGCACTATTTTAATATAAATTCGTTTTTCCTTTAGTAGCAGGTCTTTACGCGGCTAATTACGTTCCGTTTTTATCGTGGTAAACTTGTGTAGTTTACATCATCATCATCATCAGCCAATTGACGTCCACTGCTGGACATAGGCCTCCCCCAGAGAGTTCCACAAAGATCGGTCATGAGCTGTCCGCATCCATTGGACAACCGCAACCCTCACCAGCTAGTCGCTTCATCTTGTGGGGGGCCTTCCCACGCTGCGCCGTCCAGTGCGTGGTCGCCACTCGAGAACACGCCGACCCCACTGGTCATCGGTCCTCCGGGTAATATGGCCAGCCCACTGCCACTTCAACCTGGCGATTCTTCGGGCTATGTCACAGTCACTTTCGTTCTTCTGCGGATCTCGTCATTCCTGATGCGATCTCGCAGAGAAACCCCGCATTAGCATTGCCTCAGTGTGTAGTTTACATCATCAGCCTATATTAGTCCACTGCTGGACAAAGGCCTCTCCTTAGCTTATGCGCATGGACACAGGAGTAAGCCCATAATCGCCACGCTGGGCAAGCGGGTTGGCGATTGCAGTAGTGTCTCTGGGTCAAATTTCTTTTCGTTGTCTTGTTTCATACCACTCTGTCACGCTTTAAGTTGCTGTTTCGACTCAGTACATAAAAAAATCAGTGCACTTCTATTTCTTTTTCACGCTAGATTTTAATCCATATATCAGAAATTGAAAACATAACATCATCCCATACAAAAATCACAACTGCGTCACGTTTTTTAGGGACACAAAATAAGACAACGAAAATAATTTTGACCACTCTACTATGATGATGCCGCTGCCCATCATCAATCTTCGATAAATAAATAGTCAGTGACACTTCAAACCCTTAGCCGACTCTTACCACACCTGAAGAGTTGGGGTGGTGACAAATGTATTCTTACTGCCGTCACCACACGGCCAAGTAGGCTGTATAGTTAGCAGATAGAATAAATCTTAAATTCTTCTTCTTCTTACTTTAAGGGATTGAAGTGTCACTGACTATCATTTGACAAAAGATTGATGATGGGCAGCAGCGTCATCATAGTGGACACATTACTGCGTTCGCCAATCCGCTTGCCCAGCGTGGCGATTCTAGGCATTTACCTCCTAATGCGCATACTCGCTTATGCGCATAATCTATACGCATAGTTAATGGGAGAGGCCTACGTCCAGCTGTGGACTATCATAGGCTGATGATGATGATGATGATCCTTACTTGCATAATCTCGAGTTGGCAAGCGAAACTCTGTCAACTCCTTGATATATTATTCGATCAAAAAACTCCAATACGTATTAAAATTCGTAGAAACATTATCTTGCACGGTCCGGAACTAAAAGAAACGCTTCCGAAACGCCGAGGCCGCGTGACGTCACAAGATGGCGGCGTATCCGTTACCGATTTATCGCGTGCACGTATAAACCATCGCGGGAATTCAGAAGGCTTGTATGAATCGCGGTATTTATTTAGTGCAAAGGTTCGTATATTACTAATAGTGGCTGAAAGTCGGATGGGTCAGTCATTTTCCATCAGTCCAAAGACATAGAGTTCAAATTCGCCTGGCATCGTCTGGAACCGACGCCAGAATTAGCGTGTAACTGGGTGCTTAGACAAGTTGCCAATCGCTAACGCTTAATCGTCAATCATAAACGAAAGGCAGCTAACTTTCTTTGTCGCACTAATGGGAAAGAGTGACAGAGAGGGAAAACTACGATACGCTATACTAAGTGCTAGCGATTGGCAACTTGGCTAAGCATCCAGGACTGACGGACTGAACTGGCACCAGAATTAGCGTGTAACTGGGTGCTTAGACAAGTTGCCAATCGCTAACGCTTAATCGTCAGTCGTAAACGAAAGGCAGCTCACTGTCTTTGTCGCACTAATGGGAAAGAGTGATAGAGAGGGAAAACTACGATACGCTACTAAGCGTTAGCGATTGGCAACTTGGCTAATCATCTTGATGTCTGTAGTGCCTACTGTCAACCTAATAAAAGATTCACTATAGCGCAATCTTCAAAATGTATGCATCGTGCAATTTTCAAGATTTTTCTCGCAAGTGTGATGAAAAACATCGTATGAAAAACATATAATACAGGGTGATTTATTATTCGCCGGCGAAATTTCAGGAGGTTAATTCTTAATTCTAAGGTCATATTGATGAAGTTTTACTATGTGAGCGATATCCGATTCGAGAAAAATCTGATGTTCCATGCAAACCCTGAAATATTAGTATTTAGGCGGAAATGTATGGACCATTCTCAAAAATGCAAAAATTAAAATGCACTTTGGAGTTACATCCGCAAACAGAAATACCCAAATATCTATTTTTCTCTTATTTTCCTAATCGAAATGCAATTCTATTATGCATAAACTTACATTTAATTATATCCTGACGTGTCGGGCATGACGTCCATTTTGGCTTTAAAAATATGAGTGATAATCGTGAAAGTCTAAATCAATACAATGCTTTGACATATTATGCGACAACGTTTACAAATTAATAAGTGGTGAATTTTTCACTTAAACATGTATACGTATACAGTAACAGATATCATCATCATATTCATTTTCAACCGACACACGTCCACTTCTGGACGTAGGCCCATAAGGCCTGGGTGTGTCCTTAAGCTACCTCCAAGATCATCGGCCGATGGGCATTAGCATCCTTTCTTAACTTGGCAGTGTATCTTAAAAGGTACATACTTTTTAGTACAGATGGTGCCTTTTTTAGGCTCTAGTGCGAGAAAGTGTGTCATTACGTCAGGTTCAAAACTTCGGAGGGCCATCTGTACTAAAAAACGTCGTACGAGACACGTGCAAAAACGAAATTCGTAACTCGTGTCGATTTAAAACACTCCCTATCGGTCGTGTTTTAAAACATCGCCACTCGTTTCGAATTTCATGTTTTTCGCATTTGTGTCGTAATGTACTATTTTGACCCACTTTTTGTATTCTTTTAAAGACAGAATTTTTGCTCTACACACCGGCGAGGAGGCTAGGACGAACGATTTTTTTAATTCTGCCAAGTTTAGGGTTAAAAAAATACGGTGTACTCAGACTGCGATCGCCAAACCGCCTGCTAAACGGCGATTCTGACTTTCACCCCCTACTAGGAGAGCTTTGTGTCAGGTAACCTTTGACATAAATTAAAACCACTTTGACAGATTGACTCGTCACGTTGTCAGAGTGTCCAGTGTGAGATGTGACCTTGAGGCATCTAGTGAGGTCCGTGTAGTGAGGTGCTATTATAGCGAGGTTGTGATTGTGACTTGTGTTGAATGAGGTGTCAGATCCGATGAGGAGGGCGTTAGGAATTTTAGGACGTTAGGGCGAACACACACGAAGAAAAAACGAGAAACATAAATTAAGAGATGTGTTTTTGGTCGCTAAATCTATGTAACTGGTTATGAAAGTAACTATTGTAATACCTAAAGGTTTTTTCATACTATTACTTTTTATTTTAAAAATAAATCTTTAAATCAACTTTAGCAATACGCTGCCATTTCAAATACTTTCCAAAATTTGGGATATACCTATATAAATTTATGATAGTACCTATAAGTGCCTAATTTCTAAGCAAAACATAACTTCGAAGTGTCATATATCACTGGTAAAATCTTGTTTATTTTCATTATAACTTCAAAAGATAACAAGCAAAAAGAATTGTCTGGAAAATAGATTTTCCTCTATATTTTCCATACAGAATGTCAAGATCATAACATAATGACCTAATATAAAGTCTCTCAAAAGTACCTAATAATCATTATTATAACCTTGTTCGAGTTTCAGCGTGAATCCCCAATATTCCATGACTCAATGTCATTTAGCAAGCAGATTTGCAGAGATGAGTGCAGCATTCTAAATGAGTAATTTCTTTAAATCCGTAGCATGAGAAAATTGCGAAACCAATGTCAAGAACACTGATTCAACAACAGCTGACCAGGATTCGAGACACAGCTATTTGAATACTTGAATAACATTAAGAATTAAAAACTACGTGTACAGTCTTCCACAGATAAAAATCAATGGTGTCCTGCTAGGATGAGGACAAAGTCATCGGTCATTCTGCAGATTTAGGTAAGGATTAATTTTAATTTGAAAAAAACCAACGCGTTATTAATATTATAGTTGAATTATATATTTAGGTTAGATTTCTAGTTTCTTTAGGAATAACTAGTCAGCATCTTGATTTTTTTGACAACCAATTCAATTCAAAATTCAAAGGAGACTTCAGTCCAAATTTATTGTCAAAAAAGTCAAGACGTATGTTGTTACGTTAATTCGTGTAAATTCTTGTTTACGTGAACAAGTAATTTTTTCTGTCATCTTCAATTCAATAAAATAAATAAAGAGCATGGAATAATATCAACAAATTGAGCTAATTCCACGGTTCGTTCATAGAAAACAACCATGATCAAGGAACAAATATTTATTTTGTGACAAACACAAGTAGTTTTATCCCTCACCGGGGTTTGAACCCGGAACCTCCAACTTCATAGGCAGGGTCACTACCAACTAAGCTACTGGCAATATCGTTATTGTCTCACAAATAAAATGATTGCAACGATATTGCAATTCAGTCGCAACGACTCTTACGATGTGGTCAACATCGCTTACATAACGTTTGCAACCGTCCTAAACGTATGGTATCGCTCACAGACTCACCTAAAATAGAATCGGCATTTGTCTTGCATACACCACTTGTGCTCGTCACACTTCTCAAGTTTATATTGAATACTTATTAATTTAACAAAACGAAATCATGTTAATATTGTGTGCTTATTACGGTAACATTTGTCAACCATATTTGTTCACTTTTTTTTTATTTTACTCTTGATTGGTATTCTGTGTATACAGGGTGTCCCATAAATAGCGGTTCAGCCTGACACCGGAGGTAGGTCGACCCAAGAGATACCCAACCAACCTAACATGATCTCAGTAAAAGTTGGACGGTTTTCGAGATATTGACGTTTTAATTTTTTTTTCGAACTTGTCCATTTTTTACATTTTAAGTGTCATAATTTACGTGGGTAGCTCTTATACTACATTTTTTTTATCAGAACTCTATCAAATAAAGATAAATTTAATAACGCAAGTGTTATTTTGTCGGACTTTAATATTAAATGCGAATGAAACCCAATTGTTTTAAAAATAAATTATCAGTAGTAACAAAAAGTTGGTCTTTGATCACCTGCTGTGAAAAAAAAATACTAGACCGTACATGAAATAACAACGGTTAAATGCTGTGTATTTTATGCTGATTTTAAAAAGGTATAATACCTGGTGGTTGAAATGATAACTGGCAAGATTTTGGAACACAGTATCATTGTCCCATTAAACTTAAATAAATGTAGGAATGGCGTTAGCCGCTGTTTTTTATTTGAAATCATTTCGTACACAGTTATTTCTTATTGGTATCGTGGTTTCTTATTTATTTACTACTTGTACAAGAAATAAACGGAAAATAAATCTTTTGAAACTTAGAATAGGGGTGATATCTGACTAAGGCTGGATTTCACCAAACTTTTATTCGAAGAATAAAGCTTATTCTCCAATAGTAATGTCAAAACTCTAATCTAATAAAAGTAAAAATCCAGCCTAAGGTCTTAAACTAAAATAAAAAGAAACAGTTGAGTTTAAATGCTTTTTATTATTAAAAACACGTGTTATAACAAATGTTCAAATTGGTGCCCTCTGACTCGAATACACAAAAAACATCGCTTAATAAAGTTTCGTCCTAATCTTCTTAAATGAATATCAGAAATGCTGCGGGCTGCCTCGAAAACTCGTTGTCGTAATTCTTCTACTGATCTTATTGGTTTCGCATACACTTTATCCTTCAAACATCCCCAGTAAAAAAATCCATTGGATTTAAGTTGGCCCCAATCGCCCAATCCATCTCCGAGGGAAAGTGACGTCCAGGTGCTGGCGGACCAGGCATGCATAGTGTGCCAGGCATCCGTCTTGTTGGTACCACATCCTTAGTGTCAAAGCCAACGGCGTATCTTCTAGTAAAACAGACAAATCGTTCTCCAGAAATTGAAGGTAATTTTGTCCGTTCAGGATCGCTGGCAACTCAATTGGTCCTATTATTTGGCCGTTCAAAATCAATTATCATTTCAACCACCAAGTATTATACCTTATTAAAATCAGTATAACACACACAATATTTAACCGTTGTTATTTCATGTACGGTCAAGTATTTTTTTTACACAGCAGGTGATCAAAGACCAACTTTTTCTTGCTACTGATAATTTATTTTAAAATCATTTGCGTTTCATTCGCATTTAATATTAGATTTCGATAAAATAACACTTGCGTTATTAAATTTACCTTTATTTGGTAGAGTTCTGATAAAAAAAATTAGATTAAGAGCTATCCACGTAAATTATGACACTTAAAATGTAAAAAAATGGACAAGTTCGAAAAAAAATTAAAACGTCAATATCTCGAAAACCGTCCAACTTTTACTGAGGTCATGTTAGGTTGGTTGGGTATCTCTTGGGTCGACCTACCTCCGGTGTCAGGCTGAACCACTATTTATTGTAGATAGGCACTTGAATATGTATTAAGTAGGATTATTTTACTTAGCATTTAACAATAACATTATATATTAATAAATTATTTTTCAGAGCAAATATTAATAATTGTTTTTTGTAATTCTTTTGAATTAAAAAAAAAACAATTACGTACCCATGTTAATTTATTTTAATAATTAATCTTCTATTCTAATCTATTTTTGACTAATAATTTAAAATCAAACTATTTCCATACATACACATCCGTATATATTAGATATTTATATAAAATAGTTCATGTTATGATGACTTCAGGTTGTACCTTAACATTAGATCGTTAATCAGGGATCGGAACCGGTTTTTCAAAAAAACCTCGAAATAGCCCAATGTTTTCAAATACGTTTATATAGTACTCAATATTTTATGTAATTAACGAAGTCGGATTTTATATTAGTCCATTAGCAAAGAATTTATATACCAAAAACCGAATTTGTATGGAGAAAATACCGGTATCCGATCTTTGCTTATAATACCATGTCGCGATTGCTTTGATACAAATGCACACTTGCGCAGTCTAGAGGCGGTCACCTGCGAGTGTCACTAGACATTGGCCCACAAATCGATAGTTGCGACATCGAGTGACGACGAGACAACACTCAGTATACGTCCCTGACATTAATCTTTCAAGTTCAAAGATTAATTTTGATATAAACTTTACAGATGCAAATATAAATTTCCCACATAAAAACCGTCAGGAAGTGGTAATTTTAATACGTCAGGTAATACTTAAAAGTCCAACAACTTCGGAGGTCGGATTCGAACTCACGTTCTCAGCTTTCGTAGCCTAGTTGGCAGTGAACCTGCCTACGAATCTGCAGGTTCCGGGTTCGAATGCCGGCGAGGACATTATTTGTGTATTTATTCTCATCAAATATTTGTTCCTTGGTCGTTGCTGTCTATTTATCTACTCTAACCATTATATATATCGTCGCTTGGTACCCACATCACAAGCTTTAATTGAGCTTACCGTGGGACTAAGTCGATTTGTGTAAGATTTCCCAAAATATTTATTTATTTCGGGACTGTAGCCGTCCCATGACTTATCAGTTATCATTATCGGTTACGTCTAGGTGCAAGCAGACCAAAAGAGCATTCGCTGTTCTATCCCCCACTCTACGAAATCAACGAATCACGTTTCACGTTAATTTCGTAGAGTAGGGGGATAGAACAGCGAATGCTCTTTTGGTCTGCATGCACCTTGACTGTACTCGATATGAAAGCATTACATCGTTCTATATTCTATAAATAAATTAACAATCTACATAACATCACCCCGCAACAAATAGATACTAAATAATCATTTTATAGGACGTATGGTGACGGCAGTAAGAATACATTTGTCACTACCCCAACTGTGAGAGTCGACTAAGGGATTAAAGTGTCACTGACCTTATATAAAAGATTGATGATGGGCAGCAGCGTCATCATAGTGGACACATTACTGCGATCGCCAATCCTCTTGCGTGGCGATTATTAGAACCTTGCATTTACCACCTAATGCGTCTATACGCATACTCGTATAATAAGAGAGGCCTACGTCCAGCAGTGGGCTAACATAGGCTGATGAAGTAAACCATTCTATTCAAATTAGTGAAGAACCGAGCATTAGAAGCGTCTGACCTCAAAATCATGAAAAAACCTTAACACTTATCTCTTAACACTTTCGCTACTCGAATCATCCAAAAGATCCGCATATCATTAAAACATCATCTATAAAGAATTCGCTCGAGGTCAAGTTAATGACGAAGCCGAGAATAATGACGTTTAAACCAGTCAATACAATGGGTTTTGCCCACTTACACTATACGGTGACATAGGTATACAATAATGGTCATATTTGCTTTCAGTGATTGGAACTATAAGTGGAAAAGTTTAACAAAACTTGTCAAGTGGGTATATTATATAAGAGGGTAAAAAAGAGTATAGGTACATTCAAGGGTCAAGTAAAGTGGGTATATTATAAGAGGGTATAAAAGAGGATATATTCAAGGGTCAAGTTAAGTGGGTATATTATAAGAGGGTATAAAAGAGGATAATATTCAAGGGTAAAGTCAAGTTAGAATTTACATTAGACATTAAAAATATATCCATACACCCAAATATCAGAAGTTTGAGCATATTGAATAACTGATTAAATTTAGAGGTGTAAAATTGTAAATAGACAAAAAATATATAAAATCCATTAATAAAAAATTGCCCCCCTGCGGCATGTTATTGAAGAAGCTAGTAGAATTTTCCCGCTGCTATTATTTACTTTGGAAACTATTAATTTGTCGATAATACGCCCATTTTGGTTGGTTGTGAGTGTTCCTATTCCTATACCCATACTCGTACTAGTAGTCTGTAAAATTTTTGTTGAAGTTTTTCACCCACAGTTGTAATCTATCGAAGAAATGATACTGAGTCGTATTTCCATTGCCCAAAGTGCAAAGGTTCAATTTATACAGTTTAATAAAGGTTATATTTACCTAGTTAATAATTTTGCACAGTCATAGAGTATACAAAAAGTCGTATTTTACGATGACAGCTTAAAATTACTGACCGCAAGTGGGTGATGTTCGGATTTATCCATAATCAGGTACTTTCCTGTATTAGTCATTGGAATAGATATGTTGACATTCTATTTATAAAACCATTTAGGTACTTAAAGATGTAGGTATATTAGTAGTTTGACGGCCTAAAGCCCCGTTCCGGTTTTGAACCCAGCGAAAGCATTTTTTCTGTATTATTACAAAGATATTATATTTTATTCCTCATTCATACCTCTTTACTGTGTACTTTAGTAACTAAATTGTATGTAGGTATCTTTTGTAGCTTAGTACTCATCAGAAGCCTTAATTGAGTTTACCAATCCTAAATTGACCATAAACTTAAGTGAGCAGTAAATTCACACCCACCAGTTTAAAAAAACCCGCTGTCCATCAAAGTTTATGTCTAAACCTAACTCTTTTCCAAATGTGGTAACTTGCCAGCTAAAAATACGCAAACATATGTATTATATACACTCATCAACCCATTGGAACCCTAGGCGATTGTAGAACCTTGTCAAAAAAACAAGTCGTAAGGAGTTTCTTACATTTTGATTTGTATCGTCACTGTGAGATAGTTCCGGAGTGACCGATTTCAATTTGTTGAGTGTAAAAACAAGACAAAGATTAAAAAATAATCACTTCGTATGACGTTTTTGCTATACGACCTTTGTGCTATGGAAAGAGCTATGCTTGGGGTCTCTCTGAAGGACAAAATTCGAAAAGAAGTGATCCCCAAGGTGACCGACATGGCTCTGATAGTTAGTAGGTTGAAGTGGCAATAGGCTGGCCACATATGTCGCAGAACCGATAACCGCTGGAGCAAGTGTGATCTGGAGTGGAGACCGCGTCTTGGTAAACGTAGCGTGGGACGCCCTCCGGCTAGATGGCGAGATGATTTGCATAAGGATGCTGGCAGAAACTGGATGCATAAAGCAGCAAACCGAGCTGTGGCGTATATTGGGGGAGGCCTATGTCCAGCAGTGGACTGCAACGGACTGATGATGATGACCTTTTTCCCATTAGATTACAGTCACCGTCAGATATATGGGAGAGGCCATGGTGCTCAAAAATATGTATACGCACTCCAACTCCGTGACAATAGAGGCCTGCCGCCTTAGCCAAGTTGCCAATCGCTAACGCTTAGTAGCGTATCGCAGTTTTCCCTCTCTGTCACTCTTTCGTATTAGTGCGACAAAGACAGTTAGCTGCCTTTCGTTTACGATTGACGATTAAGAAGCGATTGGCAACTTGTCTAAGCATCCTGTACGCTTAACAAATGATTGGTATGTCAGTATGTCGCCGCGAGACAGATTTTCCATCTTTTACCAACTAAATATATGAATAAAAGAGGGATGGATAGTCTATCTCGTGGCGACATATTGTCGCATTGATCCTGTGCTAAGCCAAATATCCAAATCCTGTGCTAATTGATCAGATATTTCTGAGCACTCTAGTAGCTCAGATGTAATATATCTAATGGCGGTACAACTCAAAGGTGTAACGTATAGTTAAATGATCATTTGTGAACTTTATTCTGAATGTTATAAAGGTCAAGATTGGTTATTGTATTGGTGTTTGTGAATATGCAAAGTTGACATAACATAACGTAAGTAAATAGCGGGGGCCCTAAATGGTGTTATGGCGAACGTTGATCCCGTGACACAGTGGAAGGAAACACAGTAAACTACCCCAACACTTTTGAATCGATACTGTTTTATATC
Organism: Thaumatotibia leucotreta; assembly: GCA_025490895.1. Lineage (NCBI taxonomy): Eukaryota > Metazoa > Arthropoda > Insecta > Lepidoptera > Tortricidae > Thaumatotibia > Thaumatotibia leucotreta. Next base: position 15,567 of record JALPQI010012611.1, on the reverse strand, counting down.
GAGTACTTTTTTATTTTTATGAGAGGGGAGTAGTCGTTTATGAATAAGGGGGGTACCTAGCTTATAAGTATTAACATTTTGCAGTGTAAATATTTTACATCACCTTACGCCTACTAGTATATTTTTGTCTATGCGTATTATTAAGGATACTAGCATCTTATATTTTAAGGATTATTATTAAAGATTCTTCGAGGTCGAGCTGGCGCTACTGCCACGAGTAAAACCAGCTCCATAAACAATAAAGTGTAATCGGGAAAATTTCCACGCTATAGCTGACGGTTTAATGTTATGTAGACGAATGTAGTAAATTGCATTGGTACAATACATTGCATTGATGATGAGGACAAAGAAAGTGATAAATGAAATCACGACAATGGATCAGATTGTGTTGTTTTTTCTTATTATTTACGAGACTCGAGCAAAATAATAGTGACGTACACTATTTATAAATGTTCTGCGTACCCTGATTTATTCCTCACGTCACTTTGTGTATAATTTTAATTTCGTATTAGGTATAGTTGCCGATTTCTAAGAGTGAACTTTTGACAATACCTTAGTATGAATTTGTTGCATTCATTAGATGCCTGACCTTTAACTTATTTAGCTAATATTTATATAAAAAAGCCGTCGTGTAGTGACTTATCAAGGTGACTCTGTTGTTACAGTCACCTGTAGGTTATAATAATAGTGGTGTTAAGGCTTATGTCAATCCACGTCATCACGGTAAAAGGTCGAACGGTCATAATGTCTACTTACACTTGTGAACCTTAATTTTACGCACGCAATTCATGTTAATAATAATAGGTTTTGGTTTAAATCTGGCCGTGATTTGCTCAACTAATCGATTTACATTAAATAGTGCTATATTTTTATTTAATACAATTACAACTATGTCAATCGTCAGTAGAACCAAAAAATAACAAATCTGGCTGAACATATTGCGATATACAAATCAAATTATTTATTAACTAAATATTTTGATTTGTACTTTTAATTTTTCTCCAGTAGTCACACTACTTAATACTATATAAATTATAAATATTAGATGTAAGACCGAGTGGCCGAGGGGTACAGGCATCAGCCGCGAAAGCTGAGTACGTGGGTTCGATCCCCACCTCGGACATAGGTGATCTTGGTCGTTTTTCTTTGGTATATGACATCTAATATTTATAAATATGGCTGACTTATCATAGCATTCGACGTCTTTGACTCATGTCGTGAAACAAATTCGCAGATATATTTTTACGTGAATGCTAATAAATATCAATTATTTTAATTTAAAATGTATGCAAGCCCAAGGTTTAAGGTTTCAAATTTGTAATAAAACTAAGATTGTGTTCTAAAAGTGCATTATTATGGGGACCCTAATACAAGTTTTTAGGTTTGTTTACATTTTTTTTTAATTCTACTGACTGTTGGTATACATACGATAATAAAGCGTGTTTCTTAAAAATAGCCGTAGAAATGGTTATTGAAATATGTTTAGTAGAAATAGTTACTAGGTAGTGATTAAAAAGTTTAAACACAGAATTACTTTTTGCATTTGTGCTGTTTAGATTTGTTCTTTCACAAAGAAGGAGATCAATACATTTGTTTTTGAATTTTTACTCTTATATAAAATATGTTTCTTTTGACAATAGCCCCCTTTGTTTCGACATTCAGATGCAAGCAGAACAGAAACCTTCGTGTGATTATATTCGATGCTTTTAGAACCCGAAGGAAAATGCAAGTTAGTTTTTACTAAGCACACCAAAAAATAGAAAACACGGTAACCTTACGTTTAGTGCAAATTTATACCTCCGAAGCTTGTCCTTCCAACCGAAAGGTAATCGACAAGTTTAAAAAAAGAACTGACACATTTATAAAGGTTTGTGCAAAACAGACTTATACTACTGTCCTATTACTCTGTGTGTGTGAGCTTAGACATTTTCCTTTTTGGCGACATGAACATGACATCATGTGTCCTGCAAAAGGACAAATTGAACCATTGTGGTGCGACTACTTTTTTAAATACGGTTTATTAAGTGTTGTTCCGGAATTATCTTCATCTTATGTCATTGTACGCGTACTTGCGGTAGCGATAAAAAAATGGATTAGGTAGGTTCGCTACAAAACATATTATGTGTGGGTGTGGAACATCATTAATTACGAATTGGATAGGTAGGATTTAGAGAAACCCATGTATTGTTATGTAGGATACATAAGTACGTGGGTAATTGTACTTTTGAAAATAAACCAGTCTGCTTTGGAGCTCAGTCTTTCATTTATCTTAATCTTCAATATTTTAACAGGTTAAGTTAAGGTATGGTAATGAAATAAATAATAAATAAATAAGTAAATATCTTGGGACATCTTACACAAATCGACATAGCCCCAAATGGTATACATATACTTACCTACAAGTCAAACAAATAGAGCGTGTATTTTTGATATTGCACAATTTTCTAATTCATCAATAACTTCGTACTTACGGTTTCATAATTACTTTGTAAAAGTTTTTTTTTTCCTTTTTTGTGTATTTTTGTACGTTTTATTAGTTCCATTTGAGCATTCTGTATAACTCACAAGTGGAAACTGTTGTGGCTCGTGTATTATATACAATTGTTTATATTCTGTATTATTGCATATTGTTTGTTTCCCATCACAATAAAAAAAACTGCCGATCATCACAATAAAACCGATTTCAAAATATATTTTCACATGTTACCAGTATCAGATTTTTTTTACCGGTAACGGTCAATGAGCTATGACGAAACTATAAGCGTTTATTGTTTACTACGGAACCCTAAAAATTAAGGAGATATCTTGCTACTTTGTGATAAAACACAATAAATACATACATCATCAGCCAATGATAGTCCACTGCTGGACGTAGTCCTCTCCTATTAACTATGCGTTTAGACGCATTAGGAGGTAGATGCCCATAATCGCCACGCTAGGCATGTGGATTGGCGATCGCAGTAATGTGTCCACTATGATGACGCTGCTGCCCATCATCAATCTTTTATCAAATAATGGTCAGTGACACTTCAATCCCTTAGTCGACTCTTACGACACCCGAAGGAGGAGTTGGGAGGTGACAAATGTATTCTTACTGCCGTCACTACACGGCTAAAATCACAATACGGTAACACAAAACCATGTAGGTACCTACACCATTTTATATAGTTTTATATCGAAACATGCGTAACATAAATCACATCTTCACATCTTTGCATAAACGTGTTCCCAAGTGAGTCGTTCATCACAATTTCAATTAAGATTTTACCAAGTGTGTTCGAATAATACGCAGCCAAAGACGTAGAAATATACAGGGTGTTCGTTTCGATGTGCGTTAAATTAGACAGGTTACTTGGGACATCAATAGGGAGGGTAGATCGGAGCAGCGACCGTGCGAACGTCATTCTCGACCGTTCCGTGAATTAATTGTAAATATATTGAAAAAGTTTATATTTCTCTGTGTGGTATAATTCACTTAAGATTATACAGTTCCAAAGTGAGGTGGAGCTATTTTAAGCACTTAAAATCAAGTATATCTAGATCAAAATTGAAAATAACATTCAGTGAAATTGACAGTTGGTGCTCTGTGCGTGAACCGGTTACCGTTGTTACCGCTTCAACTCGCTAGACTGTGATTATTATACTTCGGCGGCTCGTGGGATTTAGCGTTTCGTATTTTTATTATCTTAACTATGAGTGTTAACGACAAATTTGTGTGTGCCGGTTGCCAAATTGATATTTTGGACGACCGTTATTTGAATTGTAGTAAATGTCCACTTAAATATGAGCTGGACTGCCTCAATATGGCTGAAAAGTACTTTCGAAATTTGGAAACCTACACCAAGGACAATTGGACCTGCCCTAAGTGTCGGAGCAACGCACCCAAAACCGACAATCAGAATTCCCCTGCGCGGGCACTGGTTGTCCCACACCTGAACTACGTCTGTGATCCCAATGTGACGCATCGTAAAAAATCGAGCAAACCGGCCTCGCCAACTGTGACTATACCTACACCGACAGATCATATGTTAGAAGACCTTTCAAATGTTCCCATTAACATAACACAGCAGATACAGGACGGCTTCAGGTTGACTATGGAGACCTATGTTATGTCAGCGCTCAATAATTTTTCTGACAAGTTTTTTGCGCGGCTGGACAAACTTACAGATAAGCTGGAGTCAATCTCTTCGCGATTAACCTCATTTGATGAGCGCATTTCGTCCTTGGAAACTCGGCTGAGTGACAACATGAGTGATAGACAAAGCAATAAGTTGGACGCTGAGGTAGAAAAACTTAAGTGTCAAATAAATCAGCGTGATCAGGAGTTACTCGTAAATGACCTTGAAATTACAGGGCTACCGGAACTAACTAACGAAAACAAGTTACATCTCATTACACTCATAGGACAAAAAGTAGGTGTAGCTGTTTCGGAAAACGACGTGATGAGTGTTACGCGAGTGGGTGTTCGCCGTCATATCCTGGACCAGAAAGCGCAGAGTAGTGCTGGTTCCTCCGCGGTACACGAGTCCAGCATGCTGCCCGAGGAGACCGCGACAGGAGAAAGCTCCTTTTTGGAGTTGGAAGGCCGTACACCGGGCCGCGTGACTCCGCGGCCGCTCGTCGTGCGGTTCGTACGGCGTGACCAGCGGGACCAGCTACTCCGTGCGGCCCGTGTCCGCCGTGCTATTGATACAGCAGGTTTCGGCTTCATGGGCAAGCCTGTTCGAGTTTATATTAATGAGCGTCTCACTTCTGCGAACCGACAATTGTTCTACAAAACTCGGATGGAGGCCCGGCGCCTACAGTGGCGAGCACCCTGGACTAATCGTGGCTCCATCTTTGTAAGACGCGATGCTGGTTGTTCCGTGCAGAAAATTAGGTCGGAAATCGACATAGTTCGGGTTTTTGGGCACGAATAAGTTCGCTCCAAATAAAATACTACCTATGCGTAATTTTTATGCTTGTAATAATCTCAAGTGTATTTTGTCGTTTATTACTACTCAGCGGATTTATCTGTTTATTGATTATTTTTATAACCACTGTCTGTAATAAAAAAACAATCTTAGAAGTACAAATTACTATGTCCAATCAACAAAGTAATAGTAATATTTCTCCTAGCCATTTTAGTGTTCTGTTATTTATATATAGTAAGAAATTCGCATGTATTCATCTAGGTATTCATTTCTTGCATGTACTTATAAATCTAAATCTAAACAGTCGTTTCATCCCCATAAAACTTTTTACGCATGCCTTATGTCCACATAATATATACTATAAAATAAATATTTTTTCATTATTATACAGTTTTTATTGTGTTCTATTTATAAACAAGTATTATAATCATTATCGAAGCATCACGACGCTGACGTTACAATTATTAAGTTATTCAGTCACGTCTAATAATATGTATACATTTCGGAACGTATGTCAAGGGTACAAGGATCAAAATCGTATACATATTGTTAGAGCCGACCGTACCTATATGAAACTCCTCTTGCTCTCAACCATTGAACGCCGCCATATGACAGTTCTAAAGGAACTGCTTGAAAGCTGTTTGTCCTGTCAGCTCGTGTTTTCTTATGTAATTAAATTCGTCTTGAAAATAAAACATTTAAAATTAGGATTATTTAATGCTGGTTCCCTCGGGACCCGCCATGACGAGTTTTTAGTAGCCTTAAATCGTTATCCGGTGGATATACTCGCAATTAACGAGACATGGCTGCGCGCGGGAGAGGAAGCGCGCGCCCCCGCGCCGTCCGGCTACCGACTGCGGCACTCGCCGCGGCCGGCGGGCCGGCGCGCGCGCGGCGGCGGCGTTGGATTTTACATTACTAAAGATATTCACTCACGAGTACTGACGACACCTGTGGCTCCGTTAGTCGAGCAAATGTGGATCGGCATCACGGTGAATGGCAGTAAAATCGCAATAGGAACCGCGTACCGGCCCCCATGGCAGAGCGTGGACCTTTTTCTTGATGCGCTCACTGAATCTATATGTTCGATATCGTCATATGACCGAATTATATTGCTGGGTGATTTCAATATAAACACTTTACATGATTCTGATTCGAACACTACTAAATTATCGGATTTTCTTACCTCTTTACATCTCTCTCAGTTTGTCAATCAACCCACCCACTTTACAAGTCACTCGGAAACTCTGATAGATCTATTATGCTCTAATACTAAAATAAATCATGTAACAGTAAACTTTATTCCCGATCTAGGCAGCCATGCATTCATAACTTGTGAAATCAATATTAGAAAGGATAAGCCTGCCTCAGAGTGGGTAGTGTATCGACCGCTTAAGGACATTGACTTGCAGAGGTTCAACGAGGACCTTAAATCTATACGCTGGGACCGCTTAGTGTGCGACAACGTCAACGACACTCTCTGGTACTTTAACATGTCCGTTTTGCATCTTTTTGAACTGCATGCGCCTTTGAAAAAAACTATCATAAAAAATAAATGCTACCCATGGATTACTCACACCGTGAAAGAGATGATGCGACTTCGTGATGAAGCGCACCTCAGAAGCCGCCGGACCGGTCTAGATGCGCACAAGCGGTACTACAAAGACCTTAAAAGTGTAGTTGACAGAGCTCTTTTCACTGAAAAGTCGGCCTTCTATCAGGCAAATATAAATAATAATCAAAATAATCCCCGAATTCTTTGGACAAATATCAAACGTAACATTGTAGATTTTAAGAAGCGTAACGAATTGCCAATACATTTAAATAATCCTGATCAGATTAATAATCACTTCCTCACTTTTCCCGCGGGGAAAGGCGTTACCATGGCCAGTCTAACATATTACGAATTTCATAGATACGGATCAGCTACATTCGAATTAAGAGCAGTGGACGAATTCGCTGTTTTAAAGGCAGTCAAATCTTTTAAAAGTAATGCAATAGGCACTGATGGCATTACGCTAGACATGCTTGAACTGACTTTACCAACTACGCTAAATTTAATCACTAGTATAATTAATCAATCCATAGACTCAAGCTTGTTCCCTGATAGTTGGAAATCTGCGATTGTCAGACCAGTACCCAAAATTTCAGAGCCAACTGATGTAAAGGACCTCAGGCCAATTAGTATTTTGTGCTTCGCATCCAAAATCTTGGAAAAAATAGTTTGCAAGCAAGTAACTGAATTCTTAGAAGCCAATAATATCTTACCCAATAGACAGTCTGGATTTCGTAGGGCGCGCAGCACGGCCACGGCTTTGCTAGATGTTATTGATAATATTCTCACAGCACAAGATGAAGGAAGCGCATCAGTACTTGTCCTTTTAGATTTCTCTCGAGCTTTCGACACCATTAACATTTCGCTTCTGCTCTCTAAACTCGCGTACTATGGTTTTGGAACCAAAACTATCAAATGGTTTGCCAGCTACCTGTCAGGTCGTTCTCAACGGGTTGGTCTGCGCAACTCATCTGGATTGACAGACTACTCCTCCGAAATCCAGGTTAGTTGTGGAGTCCCTCAAGGTTCGATTCTGGGCCCGATACTGTTTGTTTTGTATGTGGCGGACATAACAAATTGCATCAAAAATTGTAGTTACCATATGTATGCTGATGACGTACAAATTTACAAATCTTTCCATCCTCGAGATACACTTAAAGCCGTGGATTTGTTGAACCAGGACTTGGCACGTATAGATGACTGGTCTGGGAAATGTGACCTAGTGTTGAACCCTAGCAAGTCGAAGTACCTAGTGATCGGTACCAAATGCCAAGTTGACAAAGTCGTTAGTTTCAATCCTAACATTATGCTTGGGACAGCACGTCTTGAGCGTGTCACGGTTGCCCGTAATCTTGGTCTTCTGGTGGACGAGCAATTGCATTTTGAACAACAAGTACTTGAAGCTGCTAAAACCTGCTATTACAGATTAAAAGTATTGTATCAGGTTCGTAAATATCTTAGTGTGGATCTTAGAATAAAACTATGCGATACTTTAATCCTCTCAAAATTAAACTACGTAGACACGGTTATCAATGGATGTTTACTGGCTCGCTCTAAGGCGCTTCTTCAACGTATCCAGAATGCATGTGCTCGTTTTTGTTTCCCCATTCCTCCTCGTACTCACGTTACCCCCTATCTAAATAGTGGTGGAATGCTAAAAATGGAATCGCGTCGCGCGTTACATTTTGCTTCGCTGCTTTTTGGTGTAGTGCATTACCAACAACCCTCGTATCTTTTTGAGAAGCTCATGTTCTCCACGCGGCCAACTAGAGAAGCCACCCGGCTAATTTGTCCAAGACACGGCAGGTCAGCAGCATTTCGTGGCAGCTTTCGTTACGCCGCCACGAAGTGCTGGAACAATATACCCCCTCCAATACGAAACTCTAAGACCTTGGCTACTTTTAAACTTAAACTAAAACATTTTTTATTTAGTTCACAGTTGCAGTGATCTGAACTCGTGTAGCAGCCGTGTCTTGTGTCATGTTACTTATTATATCCTATTACTCTATCTTTATTATATGCAATTACCCCGTCTCAATGATACTATATATTTACTTACCTTATAATCTATGCTCTCCACCCTACATATATATTTATATAACAATTCTATTTACATAATTTATTTATTTTCTTAATAACGCTCGCTTGTTGTTGTTCATTTCTATCTTCCAATGGGTTCCACGGAAGACCAGCGCTCCGGCATCAGATGTCAGAGCATATGCTGAGTGGTACCCTATTGTAGCTCCTACAGCAACACACTTTCTCACCTTTTTGTTTTTGTTTAGAGTCTGTATTTTTAATTTTATCTGTATTTTGTCTCTGTAGATGTAAGAATGTATCTTATTGTTCTGTGTGTAATTGTAGTTGTGCAATAAATGTTTTTTCTTTCTTTCTTTCTTTCTTTCTTTCAATAGAAGTTGTCTGGTATATCGGCTTTTGGAAAATTGGATAAAAAATATTTTTTTTGTTTTCATACATAATAAATGAATTTGTAAGTGTGAGAGAACCTTAAGAATAATTTAAAAGTTAATCTCAGGTGACTGACGGCACATGTCCAAATAAGTAACATTAGAATGTAATAAAGGTTACTAATACACTTGTTCAGTCATTAAACTTATTTTTTTAATAACTCAATAACAATAAGAGTTAAAACACGAGTTACTCAGAGAAATTAATTATATTTGACCTAAATAAGCTTCCCTTAAATTTAAAGCATATGAAGAAAAACACCCTGTATTATACATATGTAATGTATTCCGTTTTTCCCTATGTCAATGGTATAAGGTCGTAAATTGTATAGGTACATATTGCCATTGATGAGTATTAAGTATCACTTTACGCTTAGGTGTTTGACTTATTTTGCAGCGTACTGTCGCCATCAGATATATTAAAGTGGCCGTGGTATTTAAAAATATCTGAACATACACTCTAAAGGTGCATTTAGACCAAACCACTCATAGGTTAGAAATTTTGAAATAGTTAATACAAGAAACGAAGACCAAATTTTTAAATTTGATAGAACGAGTATATGTATCTATCTATTATATAATTTATATACACGGTGCCCATGAGGAAGGGGAAAAAAATCAACAGCGGATTTCTGACCAAATTTGAAGTTAAAAATGTCATATGAAGTTTTCTGGATTGAATCTATTTTAAGAGAAAATTATATTTTTTCCTAAAACCGTTTTAGCCTGTTACGCTATATAAACGCATTTTAGGAAACGATTTTGTTACCATGTTGTCTTAGTCCTGTCACACTTAATTGACAGACATCAAATTAACAAACAAAATCTTTAATTACCTAGCAAATAAAAATAAAAAACTTTTAAAGTGCATTTTTCGTGATAGAATCATTAATAAAATCCTATTTTTGTGTATTGAGGCATTATAAAGATCAAAAAAAACTAAAAAAAAAAAAATTATTTTGCAGATTTGACCAAAATACACTTAACATTTTTTGCTTCTTTTAGTCTCAGGAATATGCTGTTAAAATTTTCCCTTTCCTCGCGGGCACTTTGTATATTGTCGTCTGGTAGGTACCCACATCACAAGCCTTAATTGAGCTTACCGTAAGACTAGGTCAATTTGTGTAAGATGTCTCAAGACATTTATTTATTTTTCGTTTATAGGCAGAGATCGGAAAAATGTGCGTCATTGTTCGCAATAATAATTATGGACATGACTCCTAAGTTGATTAAATAATTAATCATTTAATCATTTTCAGAAAATAAATATTTGACACCGGTAACTATAAAAACCTTTTTAAATAGTCACCTCAAAGCTTCGAAATCAAATTTCAAGAAATTTTTCGTTTTAATTATTCATTTAATAAATTTTGGATTCATGTCCATAATATTATTGTAAACAATGCCGCACATTTGTCCGATCCCTGTTTGGGTTTATAGGCAAGGATCAACAATTCATCTGTAGTCTCGTATGTTTTAACGGACTAACAATCGTTACAAATGCGCCTGACAGTTGTCAACACGTAACGAAGTGCTGTTTGCCTGCTAGATTTAACGACCGTAACTTATACCATTACAAGTACATGAACATGCAAAATATAGGGTGGGAACTAGGAACTAGTATCCTAAGAAACTTCACCCACACATAAGATTAAAATGAGCAAATGATGTTATGTCAAAGTAGAATAAATCAAAAAAAAGATAAAACCCTACCATTTTTGTTGTTTATTTCGCTTGATATATTGTTTTAAATTATATTGGCAATAGGGCTTTAAAACATACCTACGTCGTCACTACTTTAAAAAAATCGTCTTCAAAAGTACATTTTTCGTTACCACAGAAACTAATTTTCACAAGAAAAGTCACTATTTCAAAAACTAGAGCGAATCCAGAAGAGCTTTTTAAGATCAAACGAGCATTCGCTATTCTAACCCCCTACTCTATGAAATTAGATCGTTATACAAAACGTGATTCGTTGATTACGTAGAGTGGGGGATAGAATAGCGAATGCTCGTTTGGTCTGAATGCACCTACTTGCTTATGACATTTTAGTTTCTAAACATTGTATCGGCTTACTGATAATCTGCTAACGATGATAACGTATTATTCTTAACATGGCATGTGAAATAAAACTATATTATGGTATGAGAATTCAATTTGCAATCATATTCAAAAGCAATCGATTTAATCACGATTGAACTCTTTATTTGGGCCCGAAATATAATCTCTTTTTTGGATGAAACGATATTTCATTATTGCTGCCTGGTAACGTCAGTGCATCATAATTATATCCCGCTCCACCCCAACTCCTTCTAAGAGTCCTAAGACATCCTAAGAGTCGACTAAGGGATTGAAGGTTCACTGACCATTCATTTGTTTATAGAACATTGATTATGGGCACCATCTAGATTATAGTGGACACACTACTTCAATCACCAATCTGCTTGCCCAGCATGGCAATTATGGTCACCTAATTCGCCCATGCCTGCATCAGCCTATGATAGTCCACTGCAGGACACAGGCCTGTCCTATTAACTATTCTATACGCATTAGAAGGTAAATGTCCATAATCAGACCGCTGGGCAATCGGATTGGCGATCGCAGTATGGTGTCCACTATGATGACGTGATGCCCATCACACTCAGTGACACTTCCATCCCTTAGTCGACTCTTACGACACCCGCAGGAGGAGTTGGGGTGGTGACAAATGTATTCTTACTACCGTCACCACACGGCCAAATTCGCCTATACACAGAGTTAATAGGAGAGGCCTACGTCCAGCAGTGGACAGTGATGATGATGATCAATTGATCATGGTTCTTTATCAAATTAGTCTTACGGTCAGCCTTCTGTTTTGGGTACAAAGCGAAGATATATCAGCCATTTATGGAATTATCTTTAAATGTAGTTTTTAGCACATTTCCATTTCGCAATACGCCAACGTAAAGTAACGGGAAAACCTCAAAATACGTATAAATAACCCTTACAACGCTGAAACCAAACACCACAAATTTTAGGAAGAAATCCTTGTATACCAACACATATTAAAAAACTAATTTAAACCTTATTTTTTTAAGCGTTAAGTCCTCTGCGAATACATTATTGTTTGTAATTTTTGACCAAAACTGCGGTTCATACGTCGGAAATAATCAAAAGGTTTTAAGACAATATTTTTTGTACAGAACATAAGTCTTTTATAAGCAATGTTTGACTAAAAAGATTGTTTGACTCGTCCATTAAGAAGAACAATGGACCGTTAAATAAACAGTGTCCTTACTTACGGTTCATGCCCACTGTTTATTTTGGCAACGGATTCCATACATTTAGCATTATTAATTGTTGCTTGTGATTTTAAATTTCTCGATCGATCGAAGTCCATTCCCGTCGTACAAGGGGAGATGACTGCATTGAACTCAATATTCTATTTTTATTTTATTTATTACAGGATGCTTAGCCAAGTTGCCAATCGCTAGCGCTTAGTAGCGTATCGTAGTTTTCCCTGTCTGTCACTTTTTCCTATTAGTGCGACAAAGACAGTTAGCTGCCTTTCGCTTACGATTGACGATGAAGCGCTAGCGATTGGCAACTTGGCTAAGCACCCTGGTGCCACCATCGTCTAGTAAAGGTCGCAAGAGTCTGCTGAATGCCGGTAGTGCAGGACCGGTCATTGTGGTACCGTCAACTGCTGCAACTTTGCCAACCTGCTACAAGTTTGCCCATTTTACAAAAACCTACTTTTTTACCAAACTGTTACATATTCTTTTCTTCTATAAATAGTAAAATTTTTAGAATTTATCTGGCAACCCATTTCAACTTTATTTTTCCTCGCAACACAGGTACTTTTAAACACAGTCGGTGTCAACGCTAAAAAAGCAACCACGACTTTTTTCGATGTGTTCAAAACTTTTATTATAAGTGCGAAAATATCTGTTATAGCCACTTGTGGAGTACTCGTATGGTAAGTAAATACGCTCTTTGTGATGCTTTATGTAGTTTTTCATGTAAATAAACTCTATTAAGGCCAGAATAACGACGGGCAATGTTGGGACAGGTTTTTTAGAATGTACATGTCCCAAAATTGCTTGGTCTAGGGTTGTCACTATCAAGTAGTTATGTACCGTAATAAAAAAATATATGAATAAAAAATAGTTTTATTAATTAAGTCTTTAGCGACTATTAACTATTTGTTATTTCAACCCTTACAATACTAAAATTTAGCAAATTAATAAAAGAATTGCAATTTTTTTATTTGTAATTTTATTGGTGTCTATTTTGTTTGGCACAACCCTAGCTACGCTTGGGACAATGTATGGAAATGCTGTCGAACACGTCACAACTATGCCTAAGTCGTGTAAAAAAGACTTGCGTGGTATTTAGTGTATTCTACTGACACCTTGGCTTAGATATGACTGCTATAACATTAAAAAGGGTTTCCATTTTTAAATTCTCCATACATTACCACAGATAATCCACTAGGCAAAATTGAAGCTTTTGGCTACAACTTTGACTGTAACTTTAAATGTTTCTAGAAGCTAAACTATTAGTTTTTGGCATATTTTGAACCCTGATACTAATGTATTTTGAACTAGATTAGTTTAGCAATGTAAGAAAAAGTACAGATAACATATACTTTAGTTTAGAGTTACTTGAAAAAAACATGAATTTCCGTGCAAAGTTGTAGCAGTTGACGGTAATCTTTGAGGTAGGCCTGTGCCCAGCTGTGGGACATTTTATAGGCTAAAATATTACTATATATTAAATCATATGATTGAAATGTCTTTGTTCACAAGAAAAAATCATAAATTAATAAAGTCCAAACAAAATTGTTACAATAAGCAAAAAGAAAAAAATGTTCTCTTTTTTTTATTTCAAGCAGTGCAATTGTTTCGAATTTGCGTAGGTACCGTAATGAAGGACATAAAATGATCTAAACCACGTTTATTTCAATATTCAACGTCTTTATTTGAATAAGATATACAAGCAATACATGCATACCATTTCATATTAACAATTTCATTTAAAAAATATTGATAATTATTCAAATCATTCACGATTTACGATCTCAAAGGAGTTCATAACCAAATTTATGACATCACAACACTACCGAAACGGGAAAAGTGCGTGATACAATAAATTAAGGGCTGTCTCTAATAAATATTTATGATGAATTAATTGGTATCGGTTTCTGGCTACTTTCCCGGTTCTCAGAACTCTTCGGTAATTTGCTCTGCTCGGGTTATATAACGAACGGTTAGGGTTGAACATGTTGCATCTTTAGCTGGGTTATTTTCAGTAAATGTGTACCTTTTAATTTTTATATGCGCTCATGGACTGTAATACGCCATTTTACTCGGCATCGTGCGTACTTTTCAGTTATGAAACAAAAAAGTATGTCTCTAATGTCACGAAAATAAGTAGGTATGTAAAACCTTTGAAATTTGACATTGTCACTCATTGATCCAAAAAGAAAATAATGTTTTGATGAAGAAAATAGCAAACCAAACTTAAACATTGCTACCGCCAGACTTCTGCGTCGGTAACAACATGTCTTGCCGTTTTTGAGATGTGCTTAAAGTTGGATTTAGGCCAACCGAGCGAATGCTCATTCTATCGAAATTTGTTTGTTACACAAAACGGGATTCGTCGAAATTCGTTGATTTCGTAGAGTGGGGGATAGAATGAGCATTCGCTCGTTTGGTCTAAAGCCACCTAAAGGTGCATTCAAAACAAACGAGCATTCGCTAATCTATCCCCCACTCTACAAAATCTACGAATCACGTTTTGAGCAAAGATCGAATTTCGTAGAGTAGGGGGTTAGAATAGCGAATGCTCGTTTGGTCTGAATGCACCTTTAAGTTCTTCGAACATTATAACAACTCTGAGCAAAGGGGCCACATTGTCGATGGCGCTTACGTCTCGCGGCGTTGTATTTGTATAGGTACAAATTACGAACTTATGAACCTGTCAAATGTTAGTTCTTAGAAATCACAACTATAAGAAGGATGATGTTAAAGGTTATTACACATTATAACATTTATAACATAACAACTTAATGGCGACGTATTTATATACATTACATACAGTAGTGTTAATACTTAAAAAAGTAGAACTCAAAACATATTTAACATAATAACCCAAACGGAGTTGTTCCACAAAATAAAATACTCAAAAAAATCTTGTTAATTAGATCAGTATTCCAAATATTTAAGTTAGGTCTATTATAGGCTTTCGCTTTTATTTTCCAATTTATTATGTTTCGGGCAGTGAACGAAGTATTAGATTTTATTGCCCTATACTCCATTTTGCCTTAGAAAGAAATCAAATAACGTAGCAACCCTACTGCTGCGAGCAATGTGCTCTGTTTACGGTACTCTAACAGGAATACCCTGACCATTAAGTAGACCTTATGTCGTAGCAATAAGATTGAAAACTGGTCGAATGCCTCTGCCTAATTGATTATTGGAACTGTCCATATACTCAGTTGTGAATTTACTATCCCGTGTCAAAATACACACGGTGACTAGATTTTTGACGGAATGTTTCTTGTATAATAAGTTTTTCCTACCATAGCTATTCTATGAGGATAAATAATCATGGCATAAATAAAATTCTGGCCGTATGATGACGACAG
>JALPQI010012610.1:0-40795 GCA_025490895.1 Thaumatotibia leucotreta | reverse complement strand
GGGGCGCGCCGGGGCCGGCGACGGCTCGCCGGACCGCCTCGCCAGGCCGGCTGTTGCCACGCTCGCTGAGATATGTAAGTGTAGTCGCGTGTGTCAGTGGGACGAGAGCCTGCTGCGCTGTCTCGCCGCGGTGGCGCGCGCCGGGGCCGGCGACGGCTCGCCGGACCGCCTCGCCAGGCCGGCTGTTGCCACGCTCGCTGAGATATGTAAGTGTAGTCGCGTGTGTCAGTGGGACGAGAGCCTGCTGCGCTGTCTCGCCGCGGTGGCGCGCGCCGGGGCCGGCGACGGCTCGCCGGACCGCCTCGCCAGGCCGGCTGTTGCCACGCTCGCTGAGATATGTAAGTGTAGTCGCGTGTGTCAGTGGGACGAGAGCCTGCTGCGCTGTCTCGCCGCGGTGGCGCGCGCCGGGGCCGGCGACGGCTCGCCGGACCGCCTCGCCAGGCCGGCTGTTGCCACGCTCGCTGAGATATGTAAGTGTAGTCGCGTGTGTCAGTGGGACGAGAGCCTGCTGCGCTGTCTCGCCGCGGTGGCGCGCGCCGGGGCCGGCGACGGCTCGCCGGACCGCCTCGCCAGGCCGGCTGTTGCCACGCTCGCTGAGATATGTAAGTGTAGTCGCGTGTGTCAGTGGGACGAGAGCCTGCTGCGCTGTCTCGCCGCGGTGGCGCGCGCCGGGGCCGGCGACGGCTCGCCGGACCGCCTCGCCAGGCCGGCTGTTGCCACGCTCGCTGAGATATGTAAGTGTAGTCGCGTGTGTCAGTGGGACGAGAGCCTGATGTAGGTTATAGCTTATTTGGTATGTGTTTTGGTACAGAATTGGCGCTGACTCAGCATGGATGCTATAGACTTGAGAATCCACAGCGCTTATCTTTATTCAGTACTAGGTACAGTCGACGTCAAAGATATAATTACGGTTTATGTGCCAAAAATATATTTACAGGACCTTAATGTCAAATGAAGTCGCGTAAATATAGTTTTGCCACCTAAACCGTTATGATATTTTTGACGTCGACTGTACATGTTGTTTATGCAACTACATAGCAATTAGTAAACGGGTCAAAATTATTTTCGTCGTCTTGTTTCATACCACTCTGTCACGCTTATAGTTGCTGTTTCGAATCAGTGTATAAAAAAATCCGGTGCACTTCTATTTCTCTTTCACGTTAGATTTAAATTCATACATCAGAAATTGAAAACAAAACATCATCTCATACAAAAATCACCATTGCGTCCCGATTTTTAGGGACACAAAATAAGACAACGAAAAGAATTTTGACCCAAACAATACCCAATTCTGTTTTATCTTTTATTTGGAGCTCCGTCAAAAAATTCACATTCTCAAAGCAAGCAAAGTATAAGAACAGCTGCCCTGTTGGGTGTTATTTCATCGTAACTGTTAGCCTAATAATGAACGTACTACCAGGCGTGCTAAACCCGGACCTATTCATCGCGTGCGGCGGCGTGACGGCGGTCACCCGCCAGCTGGCCGAGTGCGCCACGCCCCACATGGCCGAGGCCCTCTGCGGCGTCCTACTTCACACACTCAACACTCTGTCACGCTTATAGTTGCTGTTTCGAATCAGTGTATAAAAAAATCCGGTGCACTTCTATTTCTCTTTCACGTTAGATTTTAATTCATACATCAGAAATTGAAAACAAAACATCATCTCATACAAAAATCACCACGATTTTTAGGGACACAAAATAAGACAACGAAAAGAATTTTGACCCAAACAATACCCAATTCTGTTTTATCTTTTATTTGGAGCTCCGTCAAAAATTCCACATTTTAAACGGCTTCTGTGTGCAAAGTTTAAGAACAGCTGCCCTGTTGGGGGTTATTTTATTGTAACTGTTACGGCCTGTTTCACAATCTCCAGTTAAAGCTATCTGTCAGATAAAAAATAACACCATATCTCTCTTTCACCTGGAAGAAAAAGAGAGCGTGTTATTTTTATCTGACAGATAGCTTTAACTGGAGATTGTGAAACAGGGCCTTAGCCTAATAATGAACGTACTACCAGGCGTGCTAAACCCGGACCTATTCATCGCGTGCGGCGGCGTGACGGCGGTGACCCGCCAGCTGGCCGAGTGCGCCACGCCCCACATGGCCGAGGCCCTCTGCGGCGTCCTACTTCACACACTCAACACTCTGTCACGCTTATAGTTGCTGTTTCGAATCAGTGTATAAAAAAATCCGGTGCACTTCTATTTCTCTTTCACGTTAGATTTTAATTCATACATCAGAAATTGAAAACAAAACATCATCTCATACAAAAATCACCACGATTTTTAGGGACACAAAATAAGACAACGAAAAGAATTTTGACCCAAACAATACCCAATTCTGTTTTATCTTTTATTTAGAGCTCCGTCAAAAATTTCACATTCTCAACGGCTTCTGTGTGCAAAGTTTAAGAACAGCTGCCCTGTTGGGAGTTATTTTATTGTAACTGTTAGCCTAATAACTAACGTACTACCAGGCGTGCTAACCCCGGACCTATTCATCGCGTGCGGCGGCGTGACGGCGGTGACCCGTCAGCTGGCCGAGTGCGCCACGCCCCACATGGCCGAGGCCCTCTGCGGCGTCCTACTTCACACACTCAACGAGCCTGAAGCACGGCACGCTGCCAGGATAGACTTGGCTTGCCTCAGCTTTCCGTACTGCGACTTCCATTTCCGACCGGCGGGAGATGCTAACAAGTATGTTTTTGTAGTAATACACATGGCTTATGCTACAGTAGGTAATGATATGATCTTGATCACTCATAGTGTAATCCTCTAAGGGCTATAACTGTCGATTACCTGACAACTAAAAAAATTGTATATTGTGTATCGCGAGCCCGAGGCACGGCACGCTGCCAGAATAGACCTGGCTTGCCTCAGCTTTCCGTACTGCGACTTCCATTTCCGACCGGCGGGAGATGCTAACAAGTATGTTTTTGTAGTAATACACATGGCTTATGCTACAGTAGGTAATGATATGATCTTGATCACTCATTGTAATCCTCTAAAAAGGGCTAAAACGGTCGATTACCTGACAACTAAAAAAATTGTATATTGTGTATCGCGAGCCCGAGGCACGGCACGCTGCCAGGATAGACTTGGCTTGCCTCAGCTTTCCGTACTGCGACTTCCATTTCCGACCGGCGGGAGATGCTAACAAGTATGTTTTTGTAGTAATACACATGGCTTATGCTACAGTAGGTAATGATATGATCTTGATCACTCATTGTAATCCTCTAAAAAGGGCTAAAACGGTCGATTACCTGACAACTAAAAAAATTGTATATTGTGTATCGCGAGCCCGAGGCACGGCACGCTGCCAGAATAGATCTGGCTTGCCTCAGCTTTCCGTACTGCGACTTCCATTTCCGACCGGCTGGAGATGCTAACAAGTATGTTTTTGTAGTAATACTCAATAGTAGCTTATGCTACAGTAGGTAATGATATGATCTTGATCACTCATATTGCAATCCTCTAAAAAGGGCTAAAACGGTCGATTACCTGACAATAAAAAAAATTGTATATTGTGTATCGCGAGCCCGAGGCACGGCATGCTGCCAGGATAGCCCTGGCTTGCCTCAGCTTTCCGTACTGCGACTTACATTTCCGACCGGCGGGAGATGCTAACAAGTATGTTTTTTGTAGTAATACACAATAGTAGCTTGTGCTACAGTAGGTAAAGATATGATCTTGATCACTCATTGTAATCCTCTAAAAAGGGCTAAAACTGTCGATTACCTGACAACTAAAAAATAAAATATTACCTACTGAATTCGATGAAGTAATATGGGCCAGCCACATAAATAACCAAAAACTATAAATAATGCCGCGGTGGCGGCAGTAAAAATACATTTGTTTATAAGTTAATTACCACTGTTAACAATATACTGTTTCACTATGTGACTTTCGTTAGCCTATACGATTTATTATCTCTCATGGAGCCAAAACTCGAGTATTTAATGTAAATGCCAACACAGCTAACTGACTATTCCTGACCCTTATTACAGTGCGAATAGAGTGCAGAAATGGTAAATGCTTAACTATGTTAGCGACGATTCTATGTTTCGATCCATAAACTATATAAAACAATCGCATACGCAGTCTTCACAAATGAAATTAAATCTTAGGATTCCCACTAAGACATGGTAGGAGTTGGTATATAAACCATTTTCCTTATAACCAGGGCCCGTAATTTTCATGCCGATGACATCAATTTCACGTCACGCTCCATTTAGGGTGATCCCAAATAGTTTTATTGTTAAATATTATTAATAATCATTAGGCGTCAATCATTTTGATCATTTGTAAATAACTTTAAAATAGTATTTTTACACGTGTAATAAATAATACTACTTGATACGTGAAAAATAAATAAAACTATTTGATTTGTTTTTATACATACATTTTATTAAATGATATTGTTAACACATTTCAATAATTACGTTGAAAAAAGAATTCCTCTTTAACGTAAAGCACGTATCAAGTAGGTATTATTTATTTCACGAGTAAGTATACTACTTTTGAAGTCATTTGTACACGATTAAAATGATTGACGACTAATGATTAATAATGAACGGTAAAACTATTTCGGATCACCCTAAATGGAGCGTGACGTCAATTGATGTCATCGGCATGAAAATTACGGGCCCTGCTTATAACTACTAACAAAATTCCATTCGCAGGGACGAACGCGAAATGCGGTTCACATGTAGCCGACTAGCCCTACTCTGCGTGTTACGCAGCTGGCCAGGGTTGCTACACTTCTGCCATCCGCGCAACACCGGTGGCTTGCGCGCGATGGTCTCCGCCTTATACCTGCCGCGACTCGAAGTCCGGGTATGACAGATGACAACCCTAATTTTACTCCTACGTAACTAAGGGAACATACCCATACTACGTGACCTGTTTAGGGGGGCCGTCAAAGTACCACTCTTGGTCACCAGGGGGAGGGGGGGTCTGGTATCTTGTCACGTGACTTTTGGAAAACTCGAGCTGAAAAAGCTTTATTAACAAAATTAAATTTACAGGCAGAGGCACTCTCCTTTTTAACCGCCCTTGATGCATTAATAAATTTGCTAAAATACATTTTTTTTTTTTTAAACCAAAAGTACAATTCCACAATTTAAATTTACCATTTAACCTACGCCTGCACTCTCGTAGTACGCGTTTTCAAAGACCAAAAAATACTACGTGAAAACTAGGAGGGGGGGGGGGGATCTTGGCATATACTACGCTTGGTGGGAGGAGGGGGGTCCAAAAACGCTTAAAAAAGGGTCACGTAGTATGGGTATGTTCCCTAACCAGTAGGATTAGCACATAAAACCGACCATACTTGGACCGCTGCAACCAGTCACTTATTATGGGAACTGCAGGAGTGCAGGCCAACTGCAAAAATGTATTTGGTGCTTGAAGCGGTCCGTGTATAGCGGGTCTAACTGAAGCGATAGTATGTCGCTGCAAGATAGACTATCCATCATCATCAGCCTATCGCAGTCCACTGCTGAACATAGGCCTACAAAATTTCACGCCACCGTTCTCGATCTTCGGCTGCTCGCATCCAGCTCCTGCCAGCAATCCTGCGCAAATCGTCGCTCCACCTTGCCTGAGGGCGTCCTACCCTACACTACGCTTGCTGAGACGCGGTCTCCACTCAAGAACTCGTTTACCCCAACGGTTGTCGGTTCTACTTCTACGGCTAATATAGCCAGCCTACTACCACTTCAGCTTGCCAATATGTGGGCTAAGTCGATCACTTTGGTTCTCTGCCGGATAACCTCATTACTGGTTCGATCCCGCAGAGAGACGCCGAGCATAGCCCTTTCCATAGCTCGCTGAGCGACCTTGAACTTGGACTTAGACTATCCGTCCTTATTTTTTTTAATATAGTTAATCATTAATCAAACACGGAAAGAAGTCTAAGCCGCGGCGAGATACTGCATCAATGCTAAGTGGACAGTTCCTAATTTGGTAAGTTTAGATCTGTTATGGTACTTATGGTCACCCAGGGAAAATACAATTTGAAGTCAATGTAACTAAACGAAATTGGTCTCTAAGTAATGGGTTTTGTAAATAGATCCTACCTATTACTGTGTTGCCAAATCGAACAATGTTCTATGCTCCCAAAATTTGGATTTTAGAAATAGGTACTTACAAGGAAATGCAATTATATTTGTTTGTTTGCAGAAAGCGATATTAGATCTGATGTATGAACTCGTCGGCTTGCCTCAGCCAGAGTGGACAGACGAGATTTCTGTAGCACTTGATGCCGTGGATCCATCTGACTTTCAAGTGAGTATTTTAACAGATTTAAAATAAATTCTGAATCATTGACATCCATACTTATGTCTTTTTGACCAAGTGTGTTTCTAAGCGCGCCATTGTTTGCATGTATCGCGGGAGTTATAGAAAAATTAAATTCCCTATGGAGTTATGGAAATGTTAGTACATCATTTAATAATCTTTGGCCTTAAAACTTATTTTTGTGTTCACAAGTGTGATGAAAAGTGATGCATCACTGTCGGTAAGCGGATTACAAACTCGAGTCATTAAAAGCCCTTCGTCTACGGCGTCGGGCTCGGCGTTGATTTAGAAATAGGGAACCCTCATAATACATTACGACACAAGTGCGAAAAACATGAAATTCGAAACGAGTGGCGATGTTTTAAATCGACACGAGTTACGAATTTCGTTTTTGCACGTGTCTCGTACGACGTTTTTGAATCTGACGTAAAATGACACACTTTTCGCACTAGAGCCTAAAAAGTACACCATCTGTACTAAAAAAGTTATTTTCTTTTTCGTAGGACTCATGGCGGCTGAACGAAGGTTTCGTGGCCGCGGAAGGCACCGCCATTCTACCTCACCTCGGCGCCACCGGCTCCGACATCACCGAGATACATCTCGCGCTGTTGCTTCACTGCTTTTTAGAGGTAAACAGCTAGAAAAACATATTGACCTTGTACGTAATATTTGATTCTATACTTGCGTTGTCTATTCGGTCCTGTAACGCAAGTCACATTTGGAACCAGACAATTTTTAAGCAGACTCTGAACCGTTTATGGAATTTGTGTAAATAAATGACGTCTTATATATTTTAATATAGTAAAACAAACGACAATCTGCCAAAATTTTGCCAATGCTCAAATGAGAGTTTCGAAATCTTTTTAGGCACTGGTCTCATAAAAGAGACACGGCGATACTCGCCCAGCTATCAGCTATCACCGCCGGGCGAGTATCGCCGTGTCTCTTCTATTTACACGGGAATGCGTATCTTTTGTTTGTGTTTATAGCCGATAGTTCATAGCTTAGTAGCTCGCGGTGAGACCAGTGCCTTAAGAATACTGGAAAAGTTGTGACTGTTATGTCGAAAGTCAAAAGCCAAACTGTAGTTGCAGACCTTGGGCGCAGACAGTTTCGTACCCCATGTCATGATTGTTTTTTACTGTAAATGCTTTTATTTGCCTCAAATAATCACAACATTTTATTATTTCCAGGCTGGTTTATTAGACGGCCTGACTGAAGTGATAGTGACAAGCGACACGTTCATATCCGTCCGCGCGACCGTACTGCTCGGTCAACTCCTGCATTTAATACACCTCCTCCTACCTCCTCAAGTCTGCAGTATAACACCCGCGCTGCCGCTTCTCATGTCACAAGCGGCCAGCGGGCGCCCGCAAGCGTTAGCCGCCGTCGCAGCCCTCAAACGACTACACGCCATACACGAAGCCCGCCCGGCAAGCCATTCACTCTTCCTCGACCATATCATTCAATACTGCAGCGGCGCCTACAGACACAAACCTGAAGATACCTCAAAAACTAGAAAAGAAATAGATAACGCCAACATGGCTAAGCCTAAGTTCCTCTACAAGGATAACAGTATAGAGTTCCTAAACGAATCTGATAATGAAGAACCCAAGCAACGACACAGCATAGGTTCTCGTGCTGATGTTGCTAACAGAAACTATGGTGTTTTAGTGAAAAGTAAAAGTGTGAGTTCGCGGACTGGTGCGGCGGTTAGCAAAGTGACTAAATCGGCTAAGTTTTTCAACCTGTTCGATCGCGATAGTGACAACCTGATTCGGTGTACTTTGGTGATGCAGAACAAGGACGGTAATACATGGAATTGGGAGTTTATCCGGGCTATTTTAAAGGTAAATCAAATTTATCAAATACATATAAAAATGTGTTATACTATCACATAGTTTTAGAAGTCATGATGAGTGATGAGATGCCCTTGGCTAGTCTGTGGCCATTCTATAAATAAGTAATGTAAATAAATATAACCATGTGACTGTCATTCATGTCAACAAACAAAACCACGTGACTAGACTGTTAGTCACGTGGTTTTGTTTGTTTACATTTTATCAAATACGTAAACGTACAGTTCAATTACAGCTGAAACTATTGAGCATGAATATCAATTTAAATCAAATTGAGAACCTTCCAAAACTTATTCAACATACTCTAAAAGCCGTCGCGTGAGGAAATTGCCGCAAAGTATTCCAAGCCTCTCTTGTGCATACGAATGTTAGGAGGTAATGTCCATTATCGCCACACTGGGAAAGCGAGTGGGCGATCACTATATCATCATCATCATCATATCAGCCGAAAGACGTCCACTGCTGAACATAGGCCTCCCCCAAAGATTGCCACAATGACCGGTCCTGCGCCACCCGCATCCAGCGGACTCCTGCGACCTTCACCAGGTCATCGGTCCACCTTGTGGGGGGCCTACCCACGCTACGCCTTCCGGTACGTGGCCGCCACTCAAGAACCTTCCCGCCCCAACGGCCATCGGTTCTACGCGCAATGTGCCCCGCCCACTGCCACTTCAGTTTAGCGATTCGGACAGCTATTTCGGTTACTTTGGTTCTGCTGCGGATGGTCTCATTTTTAATCCGATCACGCAGAGAGACTCCTAGCATAGCCCTCTCCATTGCCCTTTGGGTGACTTTGAGCCTTCTTATGAGACCCATTGTAAGCGGCCACGTTTCAGTACCGTATGTCATCACTGGCAACACACACTGATTAAAGACTTTCGTCTTCAAACACTGCGGAATATTGGACGAAAATATGTGTCGTAGCTTCCCGAACGCTGCCCAACCGAGTCGGATTCGACGATTGACCTCTTTCTCGAAGTTGGACCTACCTAACTGAATAGTTTGCCCTAGGTATATATATTCGTCTACAACTTCGAGTGTAAAGTCTCCGATTATTACGGGAGTTGGTGCTACATGGGAATTCGACATGATTTTCGTCTTATCCATGTTCATCCTAAGACCAACTCGCTCGGAGGCTTTACTGAGGTCAACGAGCATAGTACTTAAGTCCTCCAAGGTCTCACTATAATGTGTCCATTAACTATGACACTAGCCGGTTGCAACCTATTGTCACGGTAATTTTCTATAAAATGTCATTAGTACAGGTAAATTCACTACAGCTAGCACAAATGGAATGCAACGAATGACAATTATCATTGTGTGTATGCGGCCGTGCTATATAGGTAGTTTCACCAGAGTTGTAGTTTCACACTTCTAAATAACATACAGTGCCTGGCGATAATTATTGCACATCAGTCTCTGGAAAGAGACTCGGCTTTATAGAGCGTTTTCCCTCTCTAACAAATGTGACGTTTATGCAATATTATTTGTCTCTTTCCAAAGACAGATGTGCAAACTTTATAGTCAGGTACTGTACTAATTGCAAAAAATTTTGTGAATGAATGAATCATATGCCGCTGTCAAAAAATTATATTGAATTTATGACCTTGTAGTTTATAATTTATAGTCCAATTGCTTGGGACGGATACGGGATTGATGTGCCTTGCGTCAAAATATTGATGCAATTCCGTTGAACAAACTTTTTAGTCAGTATTACTGCTGCTATTAGATCTGCTGTCAGTACGAAAAAGGACACTAATTTCAAATTCCCCTTGTGTTTACATGACACGTTGTTGTGTGCGTGTCCTCAACTCTCGTGGAACTATCTATAAGACGATATACAAAATAGTCAGGGAGGCCCGCGGGCCGCAACTGAACCCTTCGCGGGCCGAATGCGGCCCGCGGGCCGCCAGTTGCCGACCGCTGATCTATACCAACCTGTATCTCCTGTAATTTTAACATCCAGACATAGATACTTTCTGTCAATTACTCGACCCATCATCTAATAATTCTCACGTTACAGGAGAACGACACCGCCCCGCTCCTGAACCTGTGCGACAGCGGGCACAAGGCATGGGTAGCTCGCATCGTGAACTACCTGAAGCCGTCCTCCAACAAGTACTCGCACACGGACCTGTCCACCACCTCCACCGGCCACTCCGCCACGAGGGCCGGTTGCCAGCTCATCAGGCATCTGCTGAAACACAATGACGTGAGTTGCGTTACTAGTTTAACAGCGGGCACAAGGCGTGGGTGGCTCGCATCGTGAACTACCTGAAGCCGTCCTCCAACAAGTACTCGCACACGGACCTGTCCACCACCTCCACCGGCCACTCCGCCACGAGGGCCGGTTGCCAGCTCATCAGGCATCTGCTGAAACACAATGACGTGAGTTGCGTTACTAGTTTAACAGCGGGCACAAGGCGTGGGTGGCTCTCATCGTGAACTACCTGAAGCCGTCCTCCAACAAGTACTCGCACACGGACCTGTCCACCACCTCCACCGGCCACTCCGCCACGAGGGCCGGTTGCCAGCTCATCAGGCATCTGCTGAAACACAATGACGTGAGTTGCGTTACTAGTTTAACAGCGGGCACAAGGCGTGGGTGGCTCGCATCGTGAACTACCTGAAGCCGTCCTCCAACAAGTACTCCACCGGCCACTCCGCCACGAGGGCCGGTTGCCAGCTCATCAGGCATTTGCTGAAACACAATGACGTGAGTCGCGTTACTAGTTTAACAGCGGGCACAAGGCGTGGGCGGCTCGCATTGTGAACTACCTGAAGCCGTCCTCCAACAAGTACTCGCACACGGACCTGTCCACCACCTCCACCGGCCACTCCGCCACGAGGGCCGGTTGCCAGCTCATCAGGCATTTGCTGAAACACAATGACGTGAGTTGCGTTACTAGTTTAACAGCGGGCACAAGGCGTGGGTGGCTCGCATCGTGAACTACCTGAAGCCGTCCTCCAACAAGTACTCCACCGGCCACTCCGCCACGAGGGCCGGTTGCCAGCTCATCAGGCATTTGCTGAAACACAATGACGTGAGTCGCGTTACTAGTTTAACAGCGGGCACAAGGCGTGGGCGGCTCGCATTGTGAACTACCTGAAGCCGTCCTCCAACAAGTACTCACACACGGACCTGTCCACCACCTCCACCGGCCACTCCGCCACGAGGGCCGGTTGCCAGCTCATCAGGCATTTGCTGAAACACAATGACGTGAGTTGCGTTACTAGTTTAACAGCGGGCACAAGGCATTGGTAGCTCGCATCGTGAACTACCTGAAGCCGTCCTCCAACAAGTACTCACACACGGACCTGTCCACCACCTCCACCGGCCACTCCGCCACGAGGGCCGGTTGCCAGCTCATCAGGCATTTGCTGAAACACAATGACGTGAGTTGCGTTACTAGTTTAACAGCGGGCACAAGGCGTGGGTGGCTCGCATCGTGAACTACCTGAAGCCGTCCTCCAACAAGTACTCGCACACGGACCTGTCCACAACTTCCACCGGCCACTCCGCCACGAGGGCCGGTTGCCAGCTCATCAGGCATTTGCTGAAACACAATGACGTGAGTTGCGTTACTAGTTTAACAGCGGGCACAAGGCGTGGGTGGCTCGCATCGTGAACTACCTGAAGCCGTCCTCCAACAAGTACTCGCACACGGACCTGTCCACAACTTCCACCGGACACTCAGCTACAAGGGCCGGTTGCCAGCTCATCAGGCATTTGCTGAAACACAATGACGTGAGTTGCGTCACTAATGTACCGTTTGATACCAATTAACAAGCCTTTTTGATACATTTTACAATGCATATGCTCAGAAAGTTTTTAAGGGTAAACTTACGCACCGAAAGTGATATATTTCCGCACGTGTGCAGGAATGAATTTTCGTAGTACTTTTCCGCGCGACGTGGTTGGTACTGCCTAGATAGTCTGGTTTTCTGCGCATATTACATTGTAAAATGTTGTATTGTAAGTGTTTTTTCCAACTCATGTCGGTTTCAAAACACTCGCTTCGCTTGTGTTTTATAGTCACCGCCAATCATCCTGAAAATTCTACTTCCCACACTTGTATAATAAATAACTATTGTATGTTATTAATTAGTAAAACCATTACTTTAGGAATATTGTTTTCTAAAATAAATAAATAGATCAATTCCCCTGAAATGAACAAATTCCTAGTAATTTTCTTTGGTACGTCCCCGTTTTAGAGTTCGGCGACCATTTTCTTGTCAAAATCAATAAACTTCCAAATATTTCGTAGCTGTTTGGCCCAATACGCCTACATAGCGCCCCCTGGTGGCAGAAAGTATCGAAAACCCTTATTCAATTATCTTAGAATCCCTGTTAAATGTCTCGTTTACAAGCTATACATTTACATAGACTTACACTACTACTTACACTGTTACACTAGCTATACACTTACAGATATTTTCCGAATATTTTTCCAAGAATCCTATTCACATTCTCTTTTCCACAGGCCGACTCCCAAAGACTGCTAGAAGAATTATTCTGGGACGTGAGCCGGCAAGTGGAAGCCATCGAGACGGGCCGCCGCGCTCACGAGTGCCTGTTCAGCCCGCAGCACATGAGCAATACCATGTGCCAGATGTACTTCCTGTTCATCGGCCAGCTGTGCCACTCGCAGACCGGCCTCAACCTGCTCAAGCAGACCAAGTTGTATGACAAGTGAGTCAGTATTGAAGAGATGTCCCTCTTTGAACAGTAATATAATAGTCCACATGAGCGACACCATGTGCCAGATGTACTTCCTGTTCATCGGCCAGCTGTGCCACTCACAGACCGGCCTCAACCTGCTCAAGCAGACCAAGTTGTATGACAAGTGAGTCAGTATTGAAGAGATGTCCCTCTTTGAACAGTAATATAATAGTCCACATGAGCAACACCATGTGCCAGATGTACTTCCTGTTCATCGGCCAGCTGTGCCACTCGCAGACCGGCCTCAACCTGCTCAAGCAGACCAAGTTGTATGACAAGTGAGTCAGTATTGAAGAGATGTCCCTCTTTGAACAGTAATATAATAGTCCACATGAGCAACACCATGTGCCAGATGTACTTCCTGTTCATCGGTCAGCTGTGTCACTCGCAGACCGGCCTCAACCTGCTCAAGCAGACCAAGTTGTATGACAAGTGAGTCAGTATTGAAGAGATGTCCCTCTTTGAACAGTAATATAATAGTCCACATGAGCAACACCATGTGCCAGATGTACTTCCTGTTCATCGGCCAGCTGTGCCACTCGCAGACCGGCCTCAACCTGCTCAAGCAGACCAAGTTGTATGACAAGTGAGTCAGTATTGAAGAGATGTCCCTCTTTGAACAGTAATATAATAGTCCACATGAGCAACACCATGTGCCAGATGTACTTCCTGTTCATCGGCCAGCTGTGCCACTCGCAGACCGGCCTCAACCTGCTCAAGCAGACCAAGTTGTATGACAAGTGAGTCAGTATTGAAGAGATGTCCCTCTTTGAACAGTAATATAATAGTCCACATGAGCAACACCATGTGCCAGATGTACTTCCTGTTCATCGGCCAGCTGTGCCACTCGCAGACCGGCCTCAACCTGCTCAAGCAGACCAAGTTGTATGACAAGTGAGTCAGTATTGAAGAGATGTCCCTCTTTGAACAGTAATATAATAGTCCACATGAGCAACACCATGTGCCAGATGTACTTCCTGTTCATCGGCCAGCTGTGCCACTCGCAGACCGGCCTCAACCTGCTCAAGCAGACCAAGTTGTATGACAAGTGAGTCAGTATTGAAGAGATGTCCCTCTTTGAACAGTAATATAATAGTCCACATGAGCAACACCATGTGCCAGATGTACTTCCTGTTCATCGGCCAGCTGTGCCACTCGCAGACCGGCCTCAACCTGCTCAAGCAGACCAAGTTGTATGACAAGTGAGTCAGTATTGAAGAGATGTCCCTCTTTGAACAGTAATATAATAGTCCACATGAGCAACACCATGTGCCAGATGTACTTCCTGTTCATCGGCCAGCTGTGCCACTCGCAGACCGGCCTCAACCTGCTCAAGCAGACCAAGTTGTATGACAAGTGAGTCAGTATTGAAGAGATGTCCCTCTTTGAACAGTAATATAATAGTCCACATGAGCAACACCATGTGCCAGATGTACTTCCTGTTCATCGGTCAGCTGTGTCACTCGCAGACCGGCCTCAACCTGCTCAAGCAGACCAAGTTGTATGACAAGTGAGTCAGTATTGAAGAGATGTCCCTCTTTGAACAGTAATATAATAGTCCACATGAGCAACACCATGTGCCAGATGTACTTCCTGTTCATCGGCCAGCTGTGCCACTCGCAGACCGGCCTCAACCTGCTCAAGCAGACCAAGTTGTATGACAAGTGAGTCAGTATTGAAGAGATGTCCCTCTTTGAACAGTAATATAATAGTCCACATGAGCAACACCATGTGCCAGATGTACTTCCTGTTCATCGGCCAGCTGTGCCACTCGCAGACCGGCCTCAACCTGCTCAAGCAGACCAAGTTGTATGACAAGTGAGTCAGTATTGAAGAGATGTCCCTCTTTGAACAGTAATATAATAGTCCACATGAGCAACACCATGTGCCAGATGTACTTCCTGTTCATCGGCCAGCTGTGCCACTCGCAGACCGGCCTCAACCTGCTCAAGCAGACCAAGTTGTATGACAAGTGAGTCAGTATTGAAGAGATGTCCCTCTTTGAACAGTAATATAATAGTCCACATGAGCAACACCATGTGCCAGATGTACTTCCTGTTCATCGGCCAGCTGTGCCACTCGCAGACCGGCCTCAACCTGCTCAAGCAGACCAAGTTGTATGACAAGTGAGTCAGTATTGAAGAGATGTCCCTCTTTGAACAGTAATATAATAGTCCACATGAGCAACACCATGTGCCAGATGTACTTCCTGTTCATCGGCCAGCTGTGCCACTCGCAGACCGGCCTCAACCTGCTCAAGCAGACCAAGTTGTATGACAAGTGAGTCAGTATTGAAGAGATGTCCCTCTTTGAACAGTAATATAATAGTCCACATGAGCGACACCATGTGCCAGATGTACTTCCTGTTCATCGGCCAGCTGTGCCACTCGCAGACCGGCCTCAACCTGCTCAAGCAGACCAAGTTGTATGACAAGTGAGTCAGTATTGAAGAGATGTCCCTCTTTGAACAGTAATATAATAGTCCACATGAGCAACACCATGTGCCAGATGTACTTCCTGTTCATCGGCCAGCTGTGCCACTCGCAGACCGGCCTCAACCTGCTCAAGCAGACCAAGTTGTATGACAAGTGAGTCAGTATTGAAGAGATGTCCCTCTTTGAACAGTAATATAATAGTCCACATGAGCAACACCATGTGCCAGATGTACTTCCTGTTCATCGGCCAGCTGTGCCACTCGCAGACCGGCCTCAACCTGCTCAAGCAGACCAAGTTGTATGACAAGTGAGTCAGTATTGAAGAGATGTCCCTCTTTGAACAGTAATATAATAGTCCACATGAGCAACACCATGTGCCAGATGTACTTCCTGTTCATCGGCCAGCTGTGCCACTCGCAGACCGGCCTCAACCTGCTCAAGCAGACCAAGTTGTATGACAAGTGAGTCAGTATTGAAGAGATGTCCCTCTTTGAACAGTAATATAATAGTCCACATGAGCAACACCATGTGCCAGATGTACTTCCTGTTCATCGGCCAGCTGTGCCACTCGCAGACCGGCCTCAACCTGCTCAAGCAGACCAAGTTGTATGACAAGTGAGTCAGTATTGAAGAGATGTCCCTCTTTGAACAGTAATATAATAGTCCACATGAGCAACACCATGTGCCAGATGTACTTCCTGTTCATCGGCCAGCTGTGCCACTCGCAGACCGGCCTCAACCTGCTCAAGCAGACCAAGTTGTATGACAAGTGAGTCAGTATTGAAGAGATGTCCCTCTTTGAACAGTAATATAATAGTCCACATGAGCAACACCATGTGCCAGATGTACTTCCTGTTCATCGGCCAGCTGTGCCACTCGCAGACCGGCCTCAACCTGCTCAAGCAGACCAAGTTGTATGACAAGTGAGTCAGTATTGAAGAGATGTCCCTCTTTGAACAGTAATATAATAGTCCACATGAGCAACACCATGTGCCAGATGTACTTCCTGTTCATCGGCCAGCTGTGCCACTCGCAGACCGGCCTCAACCTGCTCAAGCAGACCAAGTTGTATGACAAGTGAGTCAGTATTGAAGAGATGTCCCTCTTTGAACAGTAATATAATAGTCCACATGAGCAACACCATGTGCCAGATGTACTTCCTGTTCATCGGCCAGCTGTGCCACTCGCAGACCGGCCTCAACCTGCTCAAGCAGACCAAGTTGTATGACAAGTGAGTAGGTAACCAGTCGCTCCAAGAATTCGGTTTATTCTCATATTGTATTCTTAGATAAGCTCCCATAGTTTTATGCGAATTCTCTAGACACCTATTGACGATATAGATCACATACCTCTTTCATTGTGCTGCTGATGAACTCGGTTCCTCGATCGGTGGCTATTTCTAATGGAATACCATACCGTAGTACGAAGTTCTCTACAAATGCTCGAGCTACAGTAACTGTGTCTTTGGATCGTAAAGGATACGCCTCTACGAACTTAGATAGTTCGCACTGTAGGGTCAGTACATAACAATAACCTTGTTCATCTTTCGGTAGAGGTCCGACTGTGTCTAAATACACCTTTTCTAGAGCACTATTTGCAGTAGTTGTTACTTCCATTGGCTGTTTAGTTGGTGTACAATATTTTTGTTTTTGGCATTGAGCACACTTTGACACAAAATCTCGTATGTCCTTTTCCATACTAGGCCAATAATAATGCTTTTTAATATTATTAGTCATTCTTCTAATCCCCGCGTGGCCACTTGTGGGAAGTAGGTGGAAGTCATTTATTATTACGCGTCTGTCATGTAGATCATTTATTCTTTGCACATTACTTAACACACATATTCGTGGTCCGGACCAACTGTCATATTTATTTATTTCTTGTATTAAGCCCGCAATAAAATCTTTATTTAATTCGTTTCTTATTATGCATAACTCTTTTACATTTATTTTCTTACAAATTGTATCCAAATCTCTCGCTAATTCGGCTCGCGATAGTAGCGATTGAGAAGTTGGATTAAGATAAATACACGATTTGCTGGGCACATAATTAAAATGCTTAGACGTCTCCTTTACAAAATTCTCTTTAATTGCTTTTCGATAATCTCTACTTGACGTAACACAAAATTTAGTTGAGGTAGGGCATAGCGAATGACATCCCGCTTTGTGTGGTAGGGCACAGCACAGCGGATGCCATCTCGCTCTTATCTAGAGCAGAGCCCAACTGGGGAAGTACCTCCGCCTTACAGAAAACCGCAGCCAAATAACACTATCCCCTACACATAGTGTTGTGTTCCTGCTGGTGAGTAAGGTAGCCAGGCTCAACGAGGGTGCGGAGTGCTGCCGACGGGGGGACCTACGGAACTGACAATACTGGCTTCGGCCTGTGTTGGCGCGGCATGCAGGTGCGGCTATCAGGGAGACCCGGTGAAACGGCTGACCGCTGGCCGCCCGTAGGTCAGTAGGGTTCCCGAACCCAGGAACCACGTAATCTCCGCCCTGGGAGGCTGAACCGCCAACCTGCGCAAAATCCCTGGAGTAGTGACCGTGCCGGAGGAGGAGACCGGAGTGGACCCGGCCGCTGCCACAGGGGGGGACCGGGGGCCCTTCCGTACGCCGTGCCTGCAGACCGCACTACCTGCGCTGTCCCCTGCCAGATTTGTTCCGTTTGTTTGTCCCTTGAGTCGTCGGCACTCCGAACCCTTCTTAGGATTAAGTACACCCACTATAATGGCGCGAAAACAGAAAAAGTTTGGACTATCAGCGGCATCTCCATCCACACAAGTGGACTACTGCAACATCAGGGGTATCCACTCTAACCTAAACGCAGTCCACTGCCACCTGGAAACTGCGCAGCCGACCATACTTTTCCTCACGGAGACGCAAATATCCTGCCCGGCGGATATATCGTACCTATTGTACCCCGGCTATACACTCGAACATAAGTTCGTGAGACACGCCGGTGTATGTATGTACGCCCGGCAGGATGTATGCTGTCGTCGTCTTCTTGCCTTTGAAGACAGGGACCTGTCAGTTTTGTGGGTGCGTGTGGACTACGGCGGCCACACCAGAGTCTACGCGTGCCTTTACAGGTCTCACAGTGGCAACACAGAGACAACCCGACTCTTCGAGCACATACAGTCGACATCCGACAGAGTGCTTGAGCAGTACCCATCCGCGGAGCTGGTGATTTTGGGGGACTTTAATGCCCACCACGTTGAGTGGCTGGGCTCCCGGTCCACCGACTTTGCGGGAAGGTCTGCTCACGAATTTTCTCTGGCCTATGGGCTCTCACAACTGGTACGTTCTCCCACGAGAATACCAGATATCGAGGACCATACGAGCTCCTTGCTTGACCTTCT
Source organism: Thaumatotibia leucotreta (assembly GCA_025490895.1). Lineage (NCBI taxonomy): Eukaryota > Metazoa > Arthropoda > Insecta > Lepidoptera > Tortricidae > Thaumatotibia > Thaumatotibia leucotreta. The sequence goes on along the minus strand of JALPQI010012610.1, from coordinate 22,114 downwards.
GTTGACCACGCATCCGGACGGATACACCATCGCAGTAAATGCACCTCTCGGCTCGTCCGATCACTGCCTTATCCGGACAAATTCGCCTTGCGCGCAGCGAGAACCACCGCGACCTACTACTACTCGTCGCGTTTGGCAGTACGGGTCAGCAGATTGGGACGGATTGCGTGAATTCTACGCTTCGTACCCTTGGAGGCAGCTCTGTTTCGCATCGGATGATCCTGACTCCTGTGCGACTAATGTCGCCGAGACGATACAGCTGGGAATGGACTGTTTCATTCCCAACTCACTAATCGCTACAGGAGCAAAGAAGAGACCTTGGTTTAACCGGCCCTGTAAAGAAGCTGCGGTTCAAAAGCAGGCTGCTTACAGGGCTTGGACCAAGGCCGTAACTGATAAGGATCCGAACGTCTCTGATGCGAAACGCAGACTGAATGCTGCCTCGAGGTCCTGCAAAAGAGCTGTTGCCAGAGCAAAATTTGATTTTGTCGGCAGATTTGGCGAGAAGCTTGCAGGCCACCCTTCCGGGAGTAGGGCCTTCTGGTCACTTGCCAAAGCTGCCGAGGGAAACTTTTGTCGGTCGTCCCTGCCACCACTGCGAAATGCTGACGGTAATCTGGTCCATAGTGCAAAAGAGAAAGCCGATCTTCTAGGTGCTCTTTTTGCCTCGAACTCGACTGTGAGCGATGACGGCAGCATTATACCGCCTACCATCCCGCGGTGCGCACACTCCATGCCAGAAATTCGCATCTCCCAGAAAGATGTTCGGCGGGAGTTGCTGTCGTTAAACGTTCACAAGTCGAGCGGGCCAGACGGCATACCTGCAGTGGTGCTTAAACGTTGTGCTCCTGAGTTGTGTCCTGTGTTAACGCGTCTCTTCGCTCTTTCCAGTATCAAACGGGAAGTTCCATCTTCGTGGAAGACGGCCCTTGTGCACCCTGTTCCAAAAAAGGGTGACAGATCGGATCCATCGAATTATAGGCCTATCGCTATCACCTCCCTTCTCTCTAAGGTCATGGAGCGTATAGTTAACGCTAAGCTCCTTGGTTACCTAGAAGAACACGATCTTATAAGCGACCGCCAGTATGGCTTTCGCCACGGTCGCTCTACCAGTGATCTTCTAGTGTACCTCACTCACCGCTAGGCATCAGCCATTGAGAGTCAAGGCGAGGCTTTGGCAGTCAGCCTAGATATAGCGAAGGCGTTCGATCGGGTCTGGCATAGGGGCCTTTTGTCGAAGTTGCCATCTTATGGACTGCCCGAGGGATTATGCAGATGGATTGCTAGCTTTTTGTCCGGCAGACGCATTCGTGCCGTAGTAGACGATAGCTGCTCTGATAGCATGGACATAAACGCTGGCGTCCCGCAAGGCTCTGTGCTATCCCCAACGCTGTTCCTTCTGCATATCAATGACATGTTGTCTATCGGCGACCTCCATTGCTATGCGGATGACAGTACTGGGGATACTTTTTACACAGGCCGTGCTAATATCCCTCGCTCTGTGGTACTGGAAAGTCGCGGAAAACTTGTGTCTGACATCGAGAACACTTTATCTAGAGTCTCGTTATGGGGTCGGGATAACCGAGTCAGGTTCAACCCCACAAAGACACAAGTTTGCGCGTTTACCGCTAAGAAAACCCCATTTACTGTGGCTCCAAAGTTCCAAGACACAGCTCTTACCATGTCAGGGAGTATTGGGATCCTCGGAGTCGACATTTCCAACGACGTCCAATTCCGATGTCACCTAGAGGGAAAAGCTACGCTGGCATCCAAAAAGCTCGGGGTGCTCAATAAAGCGAGGGGATACTTTACTCCGGGGCAAAGACTTCTGTTATATAAGTCGCAAGTCAGACCCCATATGGAGTATTGCTGTCACCTCTGGGCAGGAGCACCTGTATACCAGCTTGCACCCTTTGACTCGGTTCAGAGACAAGCTGTCCGAATAGTCGACGATCCCAGACTCACAGGCGGTATTGAACCCTTAAGTCTAAGGAGAGACTTCGCCTCCTTATGTGTGTTCTATCGTCTGTACAATGGGTTGTGCTCTGAAGAACTGTTCAACATGATGCCAACGTCCACTTTTCATCATCGCACCGCTCGCCACCGACTGGGCGCTCATCCTCACACCTTGCAACCTAAATGGTCGCGCACCGTGCGGTTTCAGAGGAACTTCCTCCCGCGGACGGTCCGTCTGTGGAATGAGCTCCCTGCCGAGGTTTTCCCGTTGGACTACAGTATGGGGTTCTTCAAAAGAGGAGTGTACAAGTTCTTATTGGGTCGGCAACGCGCATGTGACACCCCTGGGGTTGCAAGCGCCCATAGGCTACGGTGACTGCTTTCCAACAGGCGGGCCGTATGCTTGTTTGCCACCGACGTGGTATAAAAAAAAAAAAAAAAGTGAGTCAGTATTGAAGAGATGTCCCACTTTTAACAGTAATAGGGCAATTCCGTAGGTCAATTTTACGCCGTGTGGTGACGGCAGTAAGAATACATTTTGTCACCACCCCAACTCCGTGTAGGTGTAGTAAGAGTCGACTAAGGGATTTAAGTGTCACTGACTATTATTTGATAAAAGATTGATGATGGGCAGCAGCGTCATCATAGTGGACACATTACTGCGATCGCCAATCCGCTTGCTCAGCGTGGCGATTATGGGTATTTACCTCCTAATGCGTCTATACGCATAGTAAGTAGGAGAGGCCTACGTCCAGCAGTGGACTATCATAGGCTGATAATGATGATGATGAGGGCAATTCCACTTAATGGCCTGGCCACGACATTGGTCTAAATCGAGCGTATCCATAAGTTGATGCGAGATGCCGATATGGAAACTCCCTCTCGCACGTATGGTTTTCCGATAAGCCGGTCGCCTTAGACCAATGTCGTGGCCGTATAATGTAAGCGACCAACCACTTGAGTGTTTATTTATTAATGGTGCTAATTTTGTGTGACCCTGTTTATCAAAATCGTACTTATCTAGATATCATTTTAATAGTAGATCAAGTGGTCATTTTCATTACAGTTTCAGTACATGGATTTACCCAATAATCTCTGTCGAAAATATTTTTTAAGTTAGTAAGCATTTGATGCATACTTTCTTGCAGCCATTGATGACTTCCAACGAGCGTAAACGCGATGAGATTATGTTGCCTAGTTTAGCTATTACCAGTTTTTCACATTTTGGTTCCAGAGTTCCAGCATCAGTAATGTCATAAATGTCATACTATTGTATTGTCTTCCAATATAAACAGGCGTACCAAATGTCTACCCGAACAATAAGATCGATCAATTTAACTTGCAATTGTCGAGCATAATATAAAATAGGTTTTAAGAGATTATATTCTGTTATTAAAACTATTTATCCATGCAAAAATGCTAATACAGCCTTTTTATTCCAGCCTTCTGGAACTTTCAACTAAGACCCACCACAGTTGCTACGTGAAGCTAGCCATCTCCAGTCTAGACTACACGCTAGATTCCTACCCACGGGACATACTAGCGAAGACCCTAACATGCAGCATTCAAGCCTCAAGACTCTACGCCACTCAATTCCTGACTGTATTGCTCCGAGCCTCTCAAAAGTCTAAGGAATTGGTTAGGCGAAGATCGAAGCTGAAGAAGAATATCGTACAAGAGCATTTGAAGGCGTCTCATAGAGAAGAAGAGACAAGCGGGGTAGACATGGATACTTGGTTGCTGCAGATGTTGATCGCGCAAGTGAAGGATGAGTCCAAGTCGGTGGTGAAATGTGCCGTGATGGCGTTAGAAGAAGCTTACAGTGTACCTGTGAGTATTGTGTATGAAATCTGTTACGGTTTCGTTATAATATATAATCACTTCTTACCCTTTCGTATGCCGCTGTCAAAAAATGGTATTGAATTACGACCTTGAAGTTTATAATTTATAGTCCAATCTTGGGACGGAAACGGGACAAGGCATAGGGCAGGGTTAATATTAATTGATTGAGATAAACGAAGAAAATTTTCGTTAGTTTGATTACAGCTGTTTTATACATGCATTTATTACGTACAAAATTAATAACGCTGCTCAAAATTTTAATTTATTTAACCATCAGTATGGAAATTTATTGATTCATACATTTGTAAAAAAAATATGCAAAGTATTGTTCTGAATTCATTTTTTGGGTCATTTCCCGAAATGTATAACTTATTGCTGTGACTGTTGCTAGATGAACTGAAGGGAAAGAATATGTCTAGTCAGTTCAAATGTCAGCGAAAAACAACCTTACTTTTAACAGAATAAAGTGCATCTGCCTAAATTTCATAAGGACTAGGCATGTTCTTTCCGTCGACGCAACTATTTAAATATTTATTTCGTAAATTTTATAGGTGTTGTATTAATTTCAAATTGAGTAATATTGCTAAATTGTTCCAAACTATACATAAAATACGATTATAATATGTTCATAGGCCTTATTAGAGAAGCTAGTGCTTCAAAAAGACGTGCTCGGCCACAACTGCCGGTTCGACAAGACCACCGAACCTTCTGCCCTGGAGCTCTCAGTCGCTGGAGACCGGGGCTACTTGATCTGGCTCGGATTGGAGATAGCTGCATCTTCGCAGTCGGACCTCAAGGCGAAGGCGTTTATCAAGAAACATGTGGACTTCTGGGTTAAGAGCTACAATTACAGGTTAGTTTTATCTAAGGTCGGGAAGTCGGGATTATGCCATAAAGAATAAATGTCTGTAAAAATATATGAATTATGAACTCTATTCTATGCTCCTTAATTCTATATTTATTTGGTTACTCTCGCTTACTTGGTTCAGCTAATATCACAGTTTAAAAGTTACCTTGATTTGTTGTACTTTTAGGCTTTGATGTATACATTCGTTTGAGAGAACTTTTAGGTTATGGAGGTCAAACCACTGGAGTGGTTTGGTCCTTTTGTCGTTAAAATATGAGTTATAAACGTGAAAGTTTAAATCAATATATATGTAATATGATATCACTTGTTTTTTCAGAGTAAGTGAACATTTCAATTCATCTTTTTTTATATTTCTTTTGTATGACTAGATCTTAGGAGGTCATTTGTTTCAGCTATTTATACATGAACGGCTCCTTACTTAGCAAGCCCATATGTCCATAAGACCGAAAGTATCAATTGTCCCTTTCGGTCCTATAGCAAGGGGGTGTCACTCCGCGATTCCGTCGCGCACTACAAGTACAATCAACAACACACCTGTGAACTCAGGCAAAGTGCCAAAAATATGTAAACAGAACTTTATTGCCTGGACATAAAGGTATGTATACATACTTCTGGCACGTCGATTGTCATGCAAAGCGCCGCGTCTCCGCGGTCTATTCAGTGGTTGGCGCGCGCTGTCTCGGAACGCACGTTTTACAATGCTGGCTCGTCACGTATCGCGATATATTGCTTGCAAAATATTAGGATTATGCAAAATAATATACATGTTCATCTTTATTGAAAATGCCGAAAAGATACTGTATAGCAGCAGCAGGTCGCAATAATAATAATGTTAATTTTCATGACGCGTTATTCATACATACATGTAATAGAAAATGCCGTGTTACGTTCGCCTTGTGAGATTGTGATTAAACGATTACTTATTTATGATGCTTTTGTAATTAATTATTTTGGAATGACCTTTTTTTCTTTTTGAATGCATTAAGCAGATGTATTAATTTCTGCACACGTCACATACTGTCTACAGTTATTTTTAGCATGTTCGTGTTATTATCAGGATTATATTCACCTAAAATTACCAAAATCCTGTCGCTATCTCACTCACACCTCAAATAATGCCGCCCAAAGTTGATACAAATATGTTTGAATCACGTGTATGAAATGCGTAGGTAAATCCTATAATCACGCATGAACTATAAGTTTTTGAATTACCTATCGAGACGATAAGCGACAGCAATTTAACGCCGTAGATGTCATTGCAGTAATTAATTTGTTAGACGCCTCTTAGCGCCGTTTGTTATTCGTTTTCATTCGTTGACAACCCTATTTTCGACGGCGTGCTGCTTTTACTGCGGATAATAACGACGTTTCCGCGAGGCAATACGGCCCATTTCAACTGCTCGCGTCGCCTCGCGCGCCGTTTTTTTGGTAATAATACTTGTGTAGGCACATAAAAAGCCGGCATTTGTCAACATCAAAGCAGAGAAGCTTCTATACTTTATATATTAATAAAACGAAAGCGTTAATATTTATAGTTTCATAGTAGCACAGTTTTATATGATTAAGTTATATGTATTCACACAGTTTCGCATGTGGTGTTTACCTCTAAGTAATTGTTGCACTTAGAGTGAATATGTGATAGCATGTATCAAAGTATAAATGAAAAAGTGTAATGATTGTTGGTGAACCTAAATAAATAAAATAAAAATAAAATATTCTGTGCTTATAGTCACATTGATGGGACACAAAGGGACAAACGATTCTTATAGGCTTGCTATTAATTATGTTTATGAATAAGGAGGTAAACCCGTATATTTTGTCACAGATACGTCCGCCTAGTAGAAGCGGGTATCCACGACGCGCTAGCACTATGCCCGGGCGGTGGCGGTTCACGCGCGCGCGCTCGCCGCACGGCGCGGCCGCCGCCGCACGCGCTGCACGCGCTCGCCCGCGAGCCGCAGCTAGCGCGCCAGCTGCTCCCGCACGCGCTGCAGCCCACTGTCGCGGTGCGTATATACTGTGTGTAGTGACGTGCCGCTCGCGAGCCGCACGGCGCGGCCGCCGCCGCACGCGCTGCACGCGCTCGCCCGCGAGCCGCAGCTAGCGCGCCAGCTGCTCCCGCACGCGCTGCAGCCCACTGTCGCGGTGCGTATATACTGTGTGTAGTGACGTGCCGCTCGCGAGCCGCACGGCGCGGCCGCCGCCGCACGCGCTGCACGCGCTCGCCCGCGAGCCGCAGCTAGCGCGCCAGCTGCTCCCGCACGCGCTGCAGCCCACTGTCGCGGTGCGTATATACTGTGTGTAGTGACGTGCCGCTCGCGAGCCGCACGGCGCGGCCGCCGCCGCACGCGCTGCACGCGCTCGCCCGCGAGCCGCAGCTAGCGCGCCAGCTGCTCCCGCACGCGCTGCAGCCCACTGTCGCGGTGCGTATATACTGTGTGTAGTGACGTGCCGCTCGCGAGCCGCACGGCGCGGCCGCCGCCGCACGCGCTGCACGCGCTCGCCCGCGAGCCGCAGCTAGCGCGCCAGCTGCTCCCGCACGCGCTGCAGCCCACTGTCGCGGTGCGTATATACTGTGTGTAGTGACGTGCCGCTCGCGAGCCGCACGGCGCGGCCGCCGCCGCACGCGCTGCACGCGCTCGCCCGCGAGCCGCAGCTAGCGCGCCAGCTGCTCCCGCACGCGCTGCAGCCCACTGTCGCGGTGCGTATATACTGTGTGTAGTGACGTGCCGCTCGCGAGCCGCACGGCGCGGCCGCCGCCGCACGCGCTGCACGCGCTCGCCCGCGAGCCGCAGCTAGCGCGCCAGCTGCTCCCGCACGCGCTGCAGCCCACTGTCGCGGTGCGTATATACTGTGTGTAGTGACGTGCCGCTCGCGAGCCGCACGGCGCGGCCGCCGCCGCACGCGCTGCACGCGCTCGCCCGCGAGCCGCAGCTAGCGCGCCAGCTGCTCCCGCACGCGCTGCAGCCCACTGTCGCGGTGCGTATATACTGTGTGTAGTGACGTGCCGCTCGCGAGCCGCACGGCGCGGCCGCCGCCGCACGCGCTGCACGCGCTCGCCCGCGAGCCGCAGCTAGCGCGCCAGCTGCTCCCGCACGCGCTGCAGCCCACTGTCGCGGTGCGTATATACTGTGTGTAGTGACGTGCCGCTCGCGAGCCGCACGGCGCGGCCGCCGCCGCACGCGCTGCACGCGCTCGCCCGCGAGCCGCAGCTAGCGCGCCAGCTGCTCCCGCACGCGCTGCAGCCCACTGTCGCGGTGCGTATATACTGTGTGTAGTGACGTGCCGCTCGCGAGCCGCACGGCGCGGCCGCCGCCGCACGCGCTGCACGCGCTCGCCCGCGAGCCGCAGCTAGCGCGCCAGCTGCTCCCGCACGCGCTGCAGCCCACTGTCGCGGTGCGGATATACTGTGTGTAGTGACGTGCCGCTCGCGAGCCGCACGGCGCGGCCGCCGCCGCACGCGCTGCACGCGCTCGCCCGCGAGCCGCAGCTAGCGCGCCAGCTGCTCCCGCACGCGCTGCAGCCCACTGTCGCGGGGCGTATATACTGTGTGTAGTGACATGCCGCTCGCTCTAACTCCTTAGAGCGATATAAGAGCGAGTCTGACACAAAAATAACTGACACAACCTTTTGTGTCAGTTATTTTTGCAGCCTTCGTGGTGCTATTGTCGGTGACTAATAAAAGACGCCGGCATTCACGACGCGCTGGCGCTTGGTGGCTTCACAAACGAGCCACAGTAAGCGAAGTATTCCCACAGGAACTGGAGTTTATTTCATTTCACGATTCTTTATAAACCTTAACTTAACTGGTAATAATAAGGGTGACCGGTCCGGTGAGAAACCCTTCAGCAAACCTTTTGCTATGTGTAAGTAATCCGAAAGTAGGAATTATATTTCTAAATAGAATCATGTTAGAAGCCATGTTCTAACTGCAAGAACAGCCGCGTGAAAGTGCTGGTTCCAAGTGAACACGGCTTTTTAACAACGAGTATTTTTTTTCTTGCCCTGTAATTCGGCTAAAGAGTTCCCTACAGTTATCTTTCCGGTCTACACCTAAAATAACCTCATTTAACCACCAACCGTATACTATTAACGTATTTCCTTCTTCCCAGGTACTGCAACGCAAAACCTGCATCACAGAACAAGAGATAATGGACGTGAAAGCATCCCTCTGGGCTATCGGCAATGCATGTCTTCACCCTCTAGGGCTCCAACAACTGCTCTCACTGACCAATGCCAGCGAAGAATCGGTCCCGGCGAGAATTATAGCGCTCGCGAAACACTGTCCCGTGTATTCTGTGAGGGCGACGGCCTTTTATGTGCTTGGCTTGATTGGGAGCACGTATGAGGGGGCTAACTTGCTGTCGGATTTGGGTAAGTTATTGTTACGTTTTTGGCACTGTCTTTTAATACAGAATTTATGAAATATATTCGATCAATTTCAAATCCTCAATCCGTAATCTAGTTCTTTCAATTGACTCCCTTCAACATTGAAAAACATTGCAAAAATATTTTTTTTGTTTTCAGTGAGTAAATGCCTATCCTATTACTATAAAAAAATACTATGAATACAAGGTATAGTTCGTTTTTTAGGAAGAAAGAAATTAAGCTATGATAACATTATTTTTTATTAAAAACGTAAAACCAAAAATAAGTCGCATAAAAATGCAACTATCATAAATATTACACAATAATGTACACTCTTTTGCTTTTATAATTAGTAAAAACTGATAATTAGAAAGACTGTTTTTTTTAAAGACACGTCAAATTGTTTACTTTATTTGCAATGCTAAAGAAACGAAGTATAGAAACGTTGCGTACGGTAAACTTACGTTTATATATGTTTATCCTGAATTGGCATTGAAAGTTGCAATAGTCCTAATGTAACCAAGAAAATCGGTTAAAAACTAGAACTGTAAACATTCAAGTTTTTCTACAGGTTGGTTATGCGTAAGACATACGAGACACGACCAATTCCCCATAATCCAAGACGAGATGTACACACTCCACGACTCGAAACTAAATTTCATAGCGTCCCCCGAACGACGCTTCCAAGTATTCGACGCAGAAGCCAGCGAGCACTCGGACCACACGGATCTCAGCGAGAGCTTGCACTCAGAGATCACTAAACCGCCCAAAACCAACGACCAAGACATGGTGGACAGCAAACTTAACATTAAAGAACCGGACAAAAGAAAGTCGCATACGCTCCCTTCGCAAGGCGCTTCTGTCAGCCGCACTCTCATGACTGAGTCCCGAACTGTGGACATACTTCGAGATTTTTCTTTTGAGCGGCCACATAGGAATCCTGCGGAGAGACTGATGTTGGGGAGGATGAACTCGTTGGAACATGCGCATGAGGGGCGCGTGAGGAATACGAGCGAATCGAGCACCAGTGGCGTTAGCAGCTGCGATTCTGTGCTCGGGAAATACACGATTCCGTGAGTACTATTTTTTGATTCGGTGATTTTTTCGATGGCTGTCCCATCGCCCAATTAAGCTGGTATGGTATGAACCTTTATACTCTGTTCGGTTAGGTTAGGTAGATAAACAATCTTGCATTATCTTTTTATTGAAAGATGCATTTAAAAATCCAACTTGTAGAATCAAAACAATGTAAATAACTGTATTTACTTGTTATGTCATATATATTTGCGAAAACATTTTCTACTCAAGGTTTTCAATAAAAAGACCCTAGACGATTGTATACATTTAATTAAATACTAACCGAACAAAGTATACTGTATTTAGGTATGAATTAATTTAAATACTTTTGCTACCAAGATTACACGCTGAATGAAGTATTGGTAAATTAACTATGCTTTTTTACGAACATTTTCGTCAATAATCCTCAATTTTATTATTATAGCCTGTCAAACCCACTTTGGCAGTAATAGTAGGAACAAATCGCTATATGCATTTTTTTTAGTCAATAATAGGGTAAGAAAGACGCGGTATGATTATCTCTGTCTGTGTCTCAAGTGAGTAAAACCTTGATAAACTATATCATTAAATTAATTCGGTTATAAATTAAACTCCCTTAAACTCCCTAGAATATCCCCGTTGTAACTAAGTTGTTCTTTCAGTGATCGAGTTTTAACGCTCAGCCCTATACCGAGTTCGTCGAGTCTTTACGGAATGAAAGGCAGTAGCGGATCCCATCGACCGAAACTATCGGACACGCAGCGGCGGACTTCAAGTTCGAGTAAGACTCCATTTTTTATAAACGACTCGAGTTTCACATGCCTAATATGGGCACCGTTATTCTTGTCGTGAAAATGTACGACCACGGTACGATATTTATTTACTACGTAAACCGTATTTTTACTAAAGTACAGAAAATTGTAGTGATGTGAAAACCCGCGACCATAGACGGTCTATAACAAAGCGTAATACATAAGTAGTGTCATGTACATAATGATTTAGATTCCATTTAGATATTTATTCTCATAATATAAAATTCACTGTAAATTGTCCTAAATTAATCTACATGATTTTTTATTATGATCGTCAGTATAATTATTTAAGTAACATGATTTAATAAAGTAATTAAAAAAGAAATATATTTAAAATGTGCGGATCAACTAAATTGAACATAGAGATAAGCCAGTTTAAGTTTATGTCGTCAGTGTAATAGTAATTTTAGAGATTTGTTTGCCTCTTGTGTTTAAATTTTTTTTTTTTGCTGTGGTGACTTCAGTAAGAATACATTTGTCACCACCCCAACTGCGGGTGTCGTAAGAGCCGACTAAGGGATTGAAGTGTCACTGACCACTATTTGATAAAAGATTGATGATGGGCAGCAGCGTCATCATAGTGGACACATTACTGCGGTCGCCAATCCGCTTGCCCAGCGTGGCGACTATGGGCATTTACCTCCTAATGCTCTATACGCATAGTTAATAGGAGACGTCTAGCAGTGGACTAACATAGGCTGATGATGATGATGATACATTTAAAATGTGCAGATCAACTATATTTAACATAGAGATAAGCCAGTTTTAAGTTAGTCAGTGTAGTAATAGTAATTTTAGTGATTTGTTAGCCTTTTGAGCTGCACCGCACCACTTTTTTTACAAGCGTTTCGTTCACAGGTTTCACGGCACCCGATGTTTCGAGTTCGCCGCCCTCTCAGCTGGACATGAGTGGATACGCCACCTTAATATCGTTAAATAAACACAGACGGTAACTATTACTTTACTCTAAATTTATGCAAAATTGTATTTTATAAGGTAGGACTTATGAGTAGAGAGAGATGAAGACTTTGTATCATTAGGCACTGGTCTCACCGCGAGCTACTAAGCTATGAACAATCGGCTATAAACACGATCAAAAGATACGCGCTCCCGTGTAAATAAAAGAGACACGGTGATACTCGCCCAGCTATCAGCTATTAACGCCGGGCAAGTATCGCCGTGTCTCTCTTATTTACACGGAATTGCGTGTATTTTGTTCGTGTTTATAGCCCATAGTTCATAGCTTAGTAGCTCGCGGTGAGACCAGTGCCTTAAACCCAATGCTCAGATATAATTATGTTTTGGTGTTTTTAATGACAAAATGTTTCTTATTTAAATTCTCGTTTAAACACTAATTAGTTTATCATTAGTCTACAAAGCGATGTTAATGGTCCCCAAATGAGCGCAGTGGAATAATTGAGGAATAACTGGCTTTTAGAACATCAAATGTGACGTTTTCTATCAAAGGGGAGCTTATTGTTGATAGCGCTTACGACACGCAACGTCGTCGCATTTGTATTTGCGAATCGTTGATAACGACATAAGCGCCATTGCCATTATCCTTTTGCTATAAAACGCAATAAATTATCACCATTGTCTTTTATATTTGTTCATGAATCTATCCCCTTCCATTCTTAGCCTACCCCCTTATTCATAAACGTCTGCTAACTTAGCAAGCCATTAACTATTGTTTGTCCCTTTCGGTCTTATGTCCACAAGAGTGAAAGGGACAAACAATACGTAGCGGCTCGTAAAGTTAGGAGGAATTATGAATAAGGGGGTAAGCATTCAAAATTATGTCGCAGACCTCATTTGTCGGAGAGTGCGGCTTCGGGCTCGAGCGATATGGACGATCTGAGTTGGTTACTATCCGACACACATCGGCGCTCTAAACCGTTTTCATCGCTGAGAGACCGCGCTAAATCGACGCGGGAAAGGATGGCCAAGCTAAGGTATAGTAGGACACGGTTCAGTTAAATAACTAATTTATCGGCAAATGCGGTCTTAGGCTTGAGCGACTTGGGCAATCTTGGTTGGTTACCATTCGATATGCATCGGCGCTCTAAACCGTTTTCATCGCTGAGAGACCGCGCTAAGTCTACGCGGGAAAGGATGGCTAAGCTAAGGTATAGTAGGACACAGTTCAGTTAAATAACACATTTATCGGCAAATGTGGTCTTAGGCTTGAGCGACTTGGGCAATCTTGGTTGGTTACCATCCGATATGCATCGGCGCTCTAAACCGTTTTCATCGCTGAGAGACCGCGCTAAGTCGACGCGGGAAAGGATGGCCAAGCTAAGGTATAGTAGACCCGGTAGTTATTCTCCCATGGATCTCATTTTTGGAAGCGCGACATCGTTCCATGAAAAACATGGTCGGGCTGATTTGTACTGTGCGACACGCATCGGCGCTCTAAACCGTTTTCATCGCTGAGAGACCGCGCTAAGTCGACGCGGGAAAGGATGGCCAAGCTAAGGTATAGTAGACCCGGTAGTTATTCTCCCATAGACCTCATTTTTGGAAGCGCATCGGGCTCTGAAAAACATGGTCGGGCTGATTTGTACTGTGCGACACGCATCCGCGCTTTAAACCCTTAGCGAACTTTAGATATATGTCAGCCTCCGTAGCCTAGTTGGTAGTGACCCTGCCTACGAAGCTGGAGGTTCCGGGTTCGAATCCCGGCGAGGGCATTATTTGTTTATTTATTTATCACAAATATTTGTTCCTTGGTCATGGCTGTCTATGTATTTAAGTATCTATATGTATCTATGTATTATATATATCGTCGCCTGGTACCCACAAGCCTTAATTGAGCTTACTGTGGGACTAGGTTGATTTGTGTAAGATGTCCCGAAATATTTATTTATAGCTTAAACGTAGGTATACTATTACGGTGATTGTTGCAGTACGTAGCAGCCATGCGCTCAACAACAAGCGCTTTGTATTTGGATGCATCCTGCCCCGTATGCCCGTATTTTTAGAATGAACCTTTATTTCCCACAGCCTGCTGGACTACGACTGGAAGCCGCTCTGCGTGGCCGAGAGCGGCGCGGGCGAGTCCCGCGCGCCCCGCACGACCCCTCCCCGCACCGCACCCGTCCCCGCCGCCGCCGCCGGCCCGCCGCCGCACTACATCGGCATCTGTCTGCCGCGCGACCTGCAGGCGCTGTTCCCGAGGTGAGCCACGTGACATGACGCGGCCTGTGCTACTACTGGCCTCCCCGCCGCCGCACTACATCGGCATCTGTCTGCCGCGCGACCTGCAGGCGCTGTTCCCGAGGTGAGCCACGTGACATGACGCGGCCTGTGCTACTACTGGCCTCCCCGCCGCCGCACTACATCGGCATCTGTCTACCCCGCGACCTGCAGGCGCTGTTCCCGAGGTGAGCCACGTGACATGACGCGGCCTGTGCTACTACTGGCCTCCCCGCCGCCGCACTACATCGGCATCTGTCTACCCCGCGACCTGCAGGCGCTGTTCCCGAGGTGAGCCACGTGACATGACGCGGCCTGTGCTACTACTGGCCTCCCCGCCGCCGCACTACATCGGCATCTGTCTGCCCCGCGACCTGCAGGCGCTGTTCCCGAGGTGAGCCACGTGACATGACGCGGCCTGTGCTACTACTGGCCTCCCCGCCGCCGCACTACATCGGCATCTGTCTACCCCGCGACCTGCAGGCGCTGTTCCCGAGGTGAGCCACGTGACATGACGCGGCCTGTGCTACTACTGGCCTCCCCGCCGCCGCACTACATCGGCATCTGTCTGCCGCGCGACCTGCAGGCGCTGTTCCCGAGGTGAGCCACGTGACATGACGCGGCCTGTGCTACTACTGGCCTCCCCGCCGCCGCACTACATCGGCATCTGTCTGCCCCGCGACCTGCAGGCGCTGTTCCCGAGGTGAGCCACGTGACATGACGCGGCCTGTGCTACTACTGGCCTCCCCGCCGCCGCACTACATCGGCATCTGTCTGCCGCGCGACCTGCAGGCGCTGTTCCCGAGGTGAGCCACGTGACATGACGCGGCCTGTGCTACTACTGGCCTCCCCGCCGCCGCACTACATCGGCATCTGTCTACCCCGCGACCTGCAGGCGCTGTTCCCGAGGTGAGCCACGTGACATGACGCGGCCTGTGCTACTACTGGCCTCCCCGCCGCCGCACTACATCGGCATCTGTCTGCCGCGCGACCTGCAGGCGCTGTTCCCGAGGTGAGCCACGTGACATGACGCGGCCTGTGCTACTACTGGCCTCCCCGCCGCCGCACTACATCGGCATCTGTCTACCCCGCGACCTGCAGGCGCTGTTCCCGAGGTGAGCCACGTGACATGACGCGGCCTGTGCTACTACTGGCCTCCCCGCCGCCGCACTACATCGGCATCTGTCTACCCCGCGACCTGCAGGCGCTGTTCCCGAGGTGAGCCACGTGACATGACGCGGCCTGTGCTACTACTGGCCTCCCCGCCGCCGCACTACATCGGCATCTGTCTACCCCGCGACCTGCAGGCGCTGTTCCCGAGGTGAGCCACGTGACATGACGCGGCCTGTGCTACTACTGGCCTCCCCGCCGCCGCACTACATCGGCATCTGTCTGCCGCGCGACCTGCAGGCGCTGTTCCCGAGGTGAGCCACGGGGAACCGTGAGTTACCGGGATCCCGGGATTCATCATCATCATCATCATCAGCCTATGATAGTCCACTGCTGGACGTAGGCCTCTCCTATTCACTATGCGTATAGACGCATTAGGAGGTAGATACCGGGATTATCCATACAAAAATATCGGTATTGAATGTCCTGCCCCGCACCGGAAACAGTGAGATCCCAGGATTGTCCATTCAAAAAATACCTGTATTGGAAGATCTACCCCGCATCCGCAGCCTATGTTAAATGGGTCAATCACCTTTTTGTTTTTTGCATAGTTTGCTAGAAGGAATTATCAAACACTAGCGCACATCCTCAAATGGTAGGACACCGACTAATCATGTTAGTATAGCTACTAACATGATTAGTCGGTGTCCTACCATTTGAGGATAATAGTGGGCCTACAGATTTTACTAAAATACATTTTGTGCTGACAAATGACACATTTAATCTAACATCAGATTTATTTTCAGTGAATTGCATGACATCGATGTGGACGAGAAAGACCCTCTGAAAGCAAACAAATCGTCGACGTTGTTAACTGACGCGAGTACCGCCAGCACCGAGAAGCCACGATCAAGTAAATGTAAGTCACCATTACATCATTACAACCACTACCTTGTCCGTATTTTACCGTTTCCTATTACAGTAGTAATAACGTAACCTAACATGATTTTACAATTTATCTGTAAATTTATATATGATGGCCAGTTTTGAAATTAAATCGTCAGTTTTGCCTAGCATAAAGGCAGCAAAATCAGTTTATGGTGCCACTTTCTATATTAATTTTATTTTGTTTTAAAAAAGTATGTTCCTTTGCTACACTCATGAATCCAACAACATTTCATTTCATTGATAGTTTATATAACATTTTTTTATCACCGTCAGCCTCCGTAGTTGGTAGTGACCCTGCTTACGAAGCTGGAGATTCCGGGTTCGAATCCCGGCGAGGGCATTATTTGTGTATTTATTTATCACAGATATTTGTTCCTTGGTCATGGCCGTCTATGTATTTAAGTATCTATCTATTATATATATCGTCGCTTGGTACCCACGTCACAAGCCTTAATTGAGCTTACCGTGGGACTAGGTCGATTAGTGTAAGATGTCCCAAGATATTTATTTATTTATTATTATTTATCGGGCCTTTGTTTATATCCATATAACATCGATTATCAACATTGGATCTTACATTGGGCATGGTCCGACAGTTGCCAATTTTCATTATAAATAATACGACTAGTCAATCTTGTAATCTTTACCCATCAGGTCTCGACGTCGACGTATCAAGCTCGACCGACGTCAGCTCGCGCGTATCCAGCGCCACAGTAACAAGCAGAACGATAGACAAAAACAAAGACTCCAACGTCAAAGAGACCGAGAAAATCGAGCGTCAAAGCAGCGTCGACCGGAGTTTGGTGAACGACTCGAGCGAGAAGGAAAAAGACGACGGGCGGTGGAGACATGCGGCGAACGAATGCCTGGCGTGTGTTCGAACTAGGCCACCTTCGTCGCACGAGTTGAGAGAAGCGTTTTTTCTTGGTAAGTTTGAAATAGGTTAAGACTATGCTAAGGTTATAGGACAAGGAGATCGAGTATCAAAGCAGCGTCGACCGGAGTTTGGTGAACGACTCTAGCGAGAAGGAAAAAGAGAACGACGGGCGGTGGAGACATGCGGCGAACGAGTGCCTGGCGTGAGTTCGGACTAGGCCACCTTCGTCGCACGAGTTGAGAGAAGCGTTTTTCCTCGGTAAGTTTTAAATAGGTTATGAATAAACGGAGATGCCAAGGTCATAGGATAAGAAGATCGAGTATCAAAGCAGCGTCGAGCGGAGTTTGGTTTGGTGAACGGCTCTAGCGAGAAGGAAAAAGAGAACGACGGGCGGTGGAGACATGCGGCGAACGAGTGCCTGGCGTGTGTTCGGACTAGGCCGCCGTCGTCGCACGAGCTAAGAGAAGCGTTTTTCCTCGGTAAGTTTGAAATATGTTATGAATAAACAGAGATGCCAAGGTCATAGGATAAGAAGATCGAGTGTCAAAGCAGCGTCGACCGGAGTTTGGCCAACGACTCTAGCGAGAAGGAAAAAAAGAACGACGGGCGGTGGAGACATGCGGCGAACGAGTGCCTGGCGTGTGTTCGGACTAGGCCGCCGTCGTCGCACGAGCTGAGAGAAGCGTTTTTCCTCGGTAAGTTTTAAATAGGTTATGAATAAACAGGGATGCCAAGGTCATATGATAAGAAGATCGAGAATCAAAGCAGCGTCGAGCGGAGTTTGATGAATGACTTTAGCGAGAAGGAAAAAGAGAACGACGGACGGAGGAGACATGCGGCGAGGGAGTACCTACCTGCCTGAGAGAGGCGTTTTTTCTTGCTGAGTTGTTGCTGAAACGGAACAGTATATTTTTTGGTCCCTAGTTTAAGGTCAGGGGACCACTTCTCTAGGGAGTTATACATAATTTTTAGAAGGCATAAAATGGGGTGTGAATGTTTGTATAGGGAATGAATAACCGTTTTGTTTACCAAGTGGCTTATGACGATCCATCTTTTACCGTTAATTACGCGTCACATTCGCACTCTGATGCTGTCGCAGTTCTCCAGTACGTGCAGGCGTATCCAGCATTTCGTTCAAGGGGACGCTTGTCAACTCCCGGTCAAAAGGCAATTTAGTATGGCGTACAGATGTAGTGCAAAATCTATTTTTTAGTACAGGTGGTGCTTTTTTAGGCTCTAGGGCGAGAAGTGGCTCATTTTACGTCAGGTCCAAAACTTCGGAGGGCCATCTGTACTAAAAAGCGTCGTACGAGACACGTGCAAAAACGAAATTCGTAACTCGTGTCGATTTAAAACATCGCCACTCGTTTCGGATTTCCTGTTTTTCGCACTTGTTTCGTAATGTACTATTCATCGGCTTTTCGAGGAAACATCCGAATTCATATTGCTGTCACATTAATCTTCAATATCCAGTGCACTGAAGCTAACTGAGACAAAGAATTCGGACGTTTTCGTGAAAATACGAAGGTAATAAATTGGTCTCGTATAAATGAAACATTGACATAGGTTTGGAAGGCGCGGCGGGCGAGAACGCGCGCGGCGGCGGCGGCGCCGGCGGAAACAGTGGGGCGCGCGCGCCGCAAGCAGAACTGCTGCACCACGTGCGCTGCATGTCCAACCCTATCTACCTGCGACAGGTAACTTGCCAGTCTTGTATATTATCCTATGGTGTAGTGAGAAATTACTTGCCTTCGGAAACGTTCGTAAACACATGCTGTTTCAGGCAGTGTCACCGAGTCTGACTGAAGTAGCATGACAGCTATTACTGTCAGTCTCAGTGAGATAGACTGAAACAGCATGACGTTGACGAACGTTTCCGAAGGCAAGTCATTTCTCACTACATCTGTATTTATCCTATTTGTCTATCAAATCAAAATCATTTATTCGTAGTAAAAATCAGTAGAACTAAACACAGGATGAAAACAAACAAAATACAGAATATTTTACCACGAAATGGACTCGCCTCAGCATAATGCTCACCCAGAGGTTAGCGCTGATCTTCCGGCGAGCCCATTCTGTGGGCCACGATCGCAGATCCTATTATTTTACTCTCCAACTCAGTTACTCTAAAGTTAGCTGGAAGAGATCCCTTATAATATTTTTTTATGATTGTGTCGAATTTTATCTTATGTACAATAAAGTGCTTACTACTACAGTCAAGGGCAAAAATATGTATACACTCTTGCACCTTATTTTCACGGATAAGATAAAAAAATGTATACATATTTATGCCCTTGACTGTACTACTATACTCAGGTCACTATACTCGGCAATCCCTGTCATTTAATAAAGGCGGCAAATTCTAACCCCTTTATTCATAAACGTCTCCTAACCTAATAAGCCGCTAAGTGTTGTTTGTATCTTTCTATCTTGTGGACATATTGATAAGACCGAAAGGGACAAGCAATACGTTTTTAACTAGCCGCCTTTTTCTAGTGTCGGGAATTGTTGGAGTACACTTTTCATATAGGATTTGTCACTTACGGCTTATTTCACGATCTCCAGATAAATAAAATGATGACTAGGCAAATAAAAGAAAAATACAGCTAAAATGTATCTGACAGATACATATATTCGGGGGGGGGGAGGGGTCTCATAATATGTAACTTTCAATGTTTCTCATATATTTATTCTTTTTATATATAGTTCATTTTGTCTCTAATGTTTGTCATTCTTGACTGTAAGTGGGATTGAATTGAAACAGGAGAAAATCTAAATTCCTCTACAAAGAGAAACTTAATAAAAATATACTATAAAACCCACGGCAGGTTATTCGTAAAGAACCGTAGCCCACCCACACCCGGCTCGACTCCGATCCATGTATCTACCATGGTTGTACGAAGCTCGAACTTCTACATAACTGGGCGTTTTCACAAACCGTTGTTGAAATCACCTTGTTATATTTAATTCGGACAAGTTTGGACTTGTTCTACTCAGAATCACGAGCTCTTTCGATTCTAATAGGAGAAAAAAAATGTCCCAAAATGTTTTTTCCATTACGATACCTACCGTTTTTTCATAGATGTTCAAAGGAATGAAAACTGTATGAAAATTATGGGACATATTTTTTTCTCCTAACAAAATCGAATGAGCTCGTGATTCTGAGTCGAATAAGCCTAAACTTGACCAAAAATAACAAGGTGATTTCAACAACGGTTTGTGAAAACGCCCAACTAAACACTTATCCAATAGGCATGATGACTGGCAAGTCAAATCGGCATCTTTTTTCGAACTGTCAAAACGATCCCCACTATGGAATAGTATGGAATTTTATATGAAATACTCAAAAGTGACGTCACGTTTGAGTACTGCCAAATGACCTACTCTTTTAAGTTCTTTTCAATTTATTAAATAGAAGTTCTGTACAAAAATTACTGCAATCTACATCTTAGTAATAATTTATTTGTGTATTATGTCGTGTATAATGTTAAATAATTTATTTTGACTACAGTCATCATCCCTATTATTCCAGACGCGTTCCGCAGTGCTCTCGCTAAAACAGAAGCACCCCGAAGTATTCCGCAGCGCGTGCGTGTATTCGGACGTATGCGGGCAGCTCGGACGAGCCACCTACCTCATGTGCGCGCGTCGTTTCCTACACGAGTTGTTTCTAGACGCCGTCTTCGACTGCTTTGAAGATGAACCGAAGGCTCTCGTCGCGAGACATGCACCTGCCGTGGCCGAGGCGAACGAATAGTACAGGGACCGGTGGCGCGTTTTAGAAAGTGGTATGAACCTAATGTTATCGGATATTGAGTTGTTCGTATTGCTGGCACTTTTATATGAACGTATAGAAACAGAAGCACCCCGAAGTATTCCGCAGTGCGTGCGTCTATTCGGACGTATGCGGGCAGCTCGGACGAGCCACCTACCTCATGTGCGCGCGTCGTTTCCTACACGAGTTGTTTCTAGACGCCGTCTTCGACTGCTTTGAAGATGAACCGAAGGCTCTCGTCGCGAGACATGCACCCGCCGTGGCCGAGGCGAACGAATAGTACAGGGACCGGTGGCGCGTTTTAGAAAGTGGTATGAACCTAATGTTATCGGATATTGAGTTGTTCGTATTGCTGGCACTTTTATATGAACGTATAGAAACAGAAGCACTCCGAAGTATTCTACAGCGCGTAGTTCGAGTTGTTCCTAGCTGTCTTCGTTTCGACGATGAACCGAGGGCGCTCGTCGCGAGACACGCATTCGGGGCCGAGGCGAACGAATAGTACAGCTAGCCTAGCCAAAATGGCACTCTGCAATCGTATATTATAGGTAATAAATGTATGAGGAGGACAGATTCGAACGAAAAGGATATCTATTTATCGTATACGATTGCAGATTAACATATTGGGTAGCCTGCCAGAGGGCCTAGTGTAGGTAATAACTTATAAAAAACATTTTCATCGTCATTTGTATGAACTGGCGATGAAAAACGTAAACGCGATCGAGGCGTTTTTTATAAGTTATTACCTACACTAGGCCCTCAGATAGGGCAAGAATCGGTGGTATGATTTAGGATAGAGTGGCAGTGGAAAGTGGCATGAACCTAATGTTATTGAATATTGAACTATTTTGTTCGTATATTGCTGCACTGTTTTATACGAAAGTAAAAAAAAGATGCAAATTATTAGCGATTCTGTTGTCTTACCTCGTAGGCCTTACCGTACAGTTTTTTTTTAATCTTATTTTGCACTTATTGTATAGTGAACCGTGTCGAATTTGCTTGTTTGCATATTGTATTAAACAAATGAAATACCACTTTATTAATGTAATGTACGGTTTGAATTTGACTAAAACGTTGCGTTGCGTGCATTGTAATGCACATTGGTTCTTACGAGGTTAAGGACAAGTAAGGACGCGTATTACAATATGTATGGAAATTATTTTAATGTTTTTGTTCGCATGTGTTTTCTGGTTGTAACTGGCTATTTTGTATAGCCTTAGTTGCATTATAATGGTTTTATTTGTATTTTATTTTATGTTTGTTTTATAAATTGGGTGATGCCACTTTTAGTTTCGATTGTAAATGGT
>JALPQI010012609.1:0-34763 GCA_025490895.1 Thaumatotibia leucotreta | reverse complement strand
TGAGATTGCATATACCTGTGAAATTTAACAGTTGGTGGCTAAGACCGAGTAATCACTCGGTTATTGGTGAACTAGGTCTTATTATTTTTTTGTATATGACACCTTATATGTGAAATGAATATTATTTAAATCAAAAAATACAAACGTAAGTATAAAAGCCAACTAACACGTAGTGAGTACGGTGACAGACAATACGACACCTAAACAGCTGTGCTCGAGTCCCCACGCCAGCGAATGGGATCCCACTGCGGCGCCCAGCCGCCCTATCATGAAGAGAGTACACATCGCCAGAGCCCTAGGGACAAACTTATGGTATGTGATCGGCTTAGTAAGAACGTCCTAGGGCAATTCCACGCAAGAGTGTCATGTTAGTGACCAATTTCTAGCGTGTTTATTTATTAATCGTGCAATTTTTTCTGTTATTATTTATTCGGTATATATACCTAGATATCAAAATAAAGCTATTTAGATATAATGAAAAATAAACAGACGATGAATTGGTCACTTTCATTACAGTTACATATGGATTTACCCTCCACTATGTCGCTTGCCATGAGGGCGCTTAGATATTTAATTCGTGTAAGGGTACAAACCAAATCCGTCCTGAAGGTAAGCAACAAAGTGGGTTTTTGCTAAAACGCTCACATATTATTTATATATGATGTATTTTAATGGAATATGATTGAAAGTTCTTTCGTTAACGCAATAAGTCGACTTCTGCAGGATGATTTTTGAGTCATGAGCAGGAAATAACAGGGTCACCAACGACGGCATTCGTCAACTCAGTTGTCCGACCGGTGCGCCTTCTATTATTATGCTCGGTGCTTGCTAGTCTGGCTATAGTTCGGGAAATATTATTTGACCGACTCATATCTTACTACAATAGAAAAGTACTAGACTGCTGATTGTCTAGTAAGTGTTAACGCAAAAGAAAAGGTCGTAAGTAAGATAGCAGTCGGTCAAATAATATTTCCCGAACCATACTAGAGTAGCGCTACCTCAGCCGCTGACTCTATCATAACTCAGCCATGACTCTCGTGTCTCATCAGGGCAGATTGACTCGTGTGTACACAGATGTACCGCATAATCATTTTCCGTCGTCTTTTCACGGAAACGTCCGAATTCATATTGCTGTCACAATTAACTTCAGTATCCATTGCTCTAAAGCTAATTGAGACAGAAAAATAAATTCGGACGTTTATATAAAAACGAAGGCGTATTACGCACTACATCTGTAATTTGTATTACACTCTGGTTAGTATTTTGGACTGGAATTAGTAGGTACTTCAGGGCATTTCTCAGAGCGTCAGCGGACATCTCATTCATCTGGTCACGTTTTCTTAGAAGTGGCTGAATGATTTGAGGTTGGTTTTGGTTGTCTTATAGAGAAACGGGTGCTGTATCTGACGACCGAAAATGGTACCAAAAGATGCAGCCAATTCCAAAAAACGTGACCAGATGAATGAGATGTCCGTTTACGCTCTGAGAAATGCCATTCAGACTCTGAAGTTCAGAGTGAAGTAGGTACAAACGGAAAGTATACCTCATGCTGGTGGGAAAGACCTCGACGACGGCCGCCGCCAGCACGGTGTTGGCGGCGATGCCGCACACGCCCGGCACGATCAGCACGATCCCCACCGCCGGCTTCGGGATGACCGCCGAAAGGATGATGAACACCGCGCATGTGGTCATTATGATAGCTACACAGAATAGTACATTGTGTACTTAGGGCGGTAAACAAGAAATTACGAACGAGTGTGAATTCAAGCCCGAGCCTGAGCCTGAGGTGAGGGCTTAATTCTAACACGAGTTCGTAATTCTTGTACCGCCCGTGGCACACACAATGTTTTTCATCACACCTGTGATGCAAAAAAGTAAATAAAACAATATATTTTCACAAAACTACTCTAAAATGGTCTAAATCAGGGATGACTTAATTTCATCATTTTCATAAAAGAAATCTCGGCGCGGCGCGCAGCATGCGCCGGACCCCGCTAGTGCGACGTAATGTTGTATGAAAATCCTTAACGGCCTACTATGACGTAATGACGCACCTACGGCCCGCATCACCGCAGCGTATTGGCGCACTTACGGAACAGGTGTGATGAAAAATAACTCTTCAACCAAAGAAACCTATTTGAGGCACTGGTCTCACCGCGAGCTACTATTCTTAAAAAGAGACACGGCGATACTCGCCCGGCGGTGATGGCTGATAGCTGGGTGAGTATCGCCGTGACTCTTTTATTTACACGGGAGTGCATATCTTTTGTCCGTGTTTATAGGTGATAGTTCATAGCTTAGTAGCTCGGGGTGAGACCAGTACCAGAGGCAAGAGATATATATCCAGTTTCCCATATCAGGAAAATATACCAGCTTTATTATTTGATATAAAACATTAAATGTTTCGAAGTTTTTTACTTACATTAACCTTTTTATGATTTGTATGATGTTTTACATGATTAATACAACGATC
Organism: Thaumatotibia leucotreta; assembly: GCA_025490895.1. NCBI lineage: Eukaryota > Metazoa > Arthropoda > Insecta > Lepidoptera > Tortricidae > Thaumatotibia > Thaumatotibia leucotreta. Next base: position 32,290 of record JALPQI010012609.1, on the reverse strand, counting down.
TCTTTTTAAAAACTTAAACTTTTTTGATGATTCCAAGAGTGTAACTATTTTATTTATTTATTTATTTAATCTTTATTGCACAAAAGAAAAAACTTATAGTACAAAAGGCGAACTTAATGCCATACGGCATTCTCTACCAGTCAACCTTGAGGCAAAGCAGAAAGATTGTAGGCGGTGCATTAACAAAACATTAATAAAATGAAAGTAATGAAAACAAAGCATATTCTAAAAAACAAATAAAATACTATATAAGAATACTAAAATACACATACACATAAAATTTACATGAATACATATATTATACATACATTAATAAATAATATATACTATACCCAATAAAAGTAGTAATAAACATTACTTAATTTTTAACTACCTACCAGCAAAGAATCCACGAACAGATTTTTTAAATGCGTACTTGTTGGGCGCTATTCAGTAATAAATGTTACTCACAAACAGATCCGAGAAATGTTAAGATCAAGGATCAGTGTTTTTTATTGCAATAGAGAATAATCCTTATACAAAGTGTTAGTTATGACACTTATGACGGTTCTAGGTAAAGAATCGTAAAAAATTTAATTTGTTTTATAGAACAAATTATCAGTATTTTGTAACCTATTAACTAGCCCCCTTATTTATAAACGTTTTCATCACACTTGCTGTCTAAGCGCGCCATTGCTTGCGCGCGTAGCGGGAGTAATAGAAAAGTGAAATTCCCTAGGGAGTAATAGAAATGTCAGTACGTCATTTAATAATTATTATGTCTTAAAACTATTTTTTCGTTGGCAAGTGTGATGAAAAACATTGTATGCATCACGGTCGGTAAGCGGAATACTAACTCGAGTCATAAAAGCCCTCCGCCTGACGGCGTCGGGCTTCTAACACTCTCGTTAGTAATGCCGTACTTACCTCCCTTGATGCACAATGTACTATTACTAACTTAGCAGCAGACAAGTAGGGGGAATCCGCCATGAAACGGACGGACGCGTTATGGAAAGGACATTATTGATCTCTTTCAAAAATCTGAACGAACATATTTTTTTTTGGTCATTGGCAACACTGATGACCATTATGGTGCATTATCTATTAGGAAGTTAGGAGACGTTTATGAATAAGGAGTTACAAGAAACAAGAGATCGGTTACACACTAACTCAATCTGCCGTCAGTTTATTCTATCAATCCTATTATCTGTAGACTGATACCAGGAGAATTTGATATCTTTGTCTTTGGACTAATATGAGACTAATATTTAATATATTATATTCCCTAGATTTGCCATACTTTTGGGACGCCCTGTCTCCTGTGCCCGTTTTAACTACACTAGCTAGAAATGGAACTGATTTTGGTTTAGGGGAAATAAACGCAAAAACTTACAGTAAATTATTGCCTTCCCATAACCTTTTTTCATACCGAAGGCAATGGCGGCATAGATGTTGGCTGTGAGTATACCCACAACAGTGGCTATGGGGTACGTACGCCAATCCATTTCTACAGGCACACACTCGTCTAATACCAACTGTAAAATAAATAAAAAAACTTAAAACCCAGCATCTGCGACCATATATAACATGGACGTGTAACGCCAGCTCAAAAATGCCCCCAAAACCAATTGTTCAATTGTGCCAAGATGGGCAGGACATAGCGCTTTTCTTAACACCGCGCATATTTCGAAGCAACATCTTTGACAAATGTTTATTGAATATCGCCAATCAAAACTTTGATGGACCAATCACAAATATTTTTAAATGGTGGTGTAAGTTTTTATAGGTTGACATTCAAATTCACTGCCGTGATGCATTGGACCGGGGGTGACACTTGTCAACTAAAATTCAGGACCGTTTTTGAAAGGCAATTCAGTATGGCGCGCGGATTCCATGTTTTATTTGTTCGTAGCCCGGCATGCAGCACGTCGGGCCTAACTCAGTGTAGGGTTTAGTAGTTGGTCAATACCGGCTGCACCTGCACCCTATTTATTATGTTCAAATAGTTTCATTAGCTCAACCATTTTTGACCTACAATGGAACCCTTAGGGTCTCCCCAGACTAGTCGACGCCGTTTCGGAAAATCGCGTACGGAAAAAGCTTTATGTCAACGCCATAAGAGCGAGTACGTCGTAAATCGGCTCGGCCCACGTGAACCGACGTCTTTCGACGGGAAAACGGCGTTTTGGCGTAAAGCTGTTCGCATTCGTACGACTCTGTTTGCACAAGTTCGCATTCGTAAATCTCCTAATACCGCCGTATGGTGCCGGAAAGAGTTGAACGGCTCCGATCACGGCCGAGTACCTACGGTAAGGACCGGTCAGACCTGGCGGAAGCCGTTCAGCGTCTTCGACGGCCGAACATAGCTGACGAACGGCCGAAAAGAGCCGATGACGGCCGAAGTACCTACTGATGCGTTAGTATTTATTCATTTGAATGTATTGAATTATTGCCCACATTAAAATCTGCAATATATCTGACAGCACGAAATAATACTGTCGTAATCTACACGTCTGTTCAATTTCAAACTCGGGTTGTTACTAACTAGCAGTCTACAAAAATTTGATTTACAATTGCCGATCACCCGCTGTCCTATCTATCTGTTCGTCGGACTCAGCGGCTGTACGCATGCTGTCTGACGTCTCGACGGCAGGACGGAGCACGGCGGAGCCGACCGCCGCTTTACAACTGTTGCGATAGCAAATCGCAGGCGATCGAGCGTTTCTACGGCCGCAAGGAGGGTGAGACTGCTTAACGCAGGTGTACATTTACAACCGCGGAGACGGTCGATCGGCTAAATGCGAATAGTGTGGTGTAAAACACTCGGCGAAAGCCGACTCCGCGTCGACTGGTTTGGTGAGACCCTTACACTAAACATGACCGGATATGCTCTTGGCCGGTATTTACAAAGAGATTTTCAAAAATTCAACGCAATAAAAAGACACGTCAAGATTGTTTATCTTATTTCTTATGTAAAAAGCTACGAACAAATAAAACATGGAAGCCGCACGTCATACTAAATTGACTTTCAAAAACGGTCCTGAATTATAGTTGACAAGTGTCACCCACTCTTCAATGCATCACGGTAATGAATTTCAATATCAACCAATAAAAACTTAAACCGCCATTTAAAAATAGTTGTGATTGGTCCATCAAAATTTTGATTGGCGATATTCTATAAACATTTGTGTTAACGCCTGGTAACACTGGCACCGGCGTTGACCAATCCAGACGACCGTCGGTAGCGAATCGGACGGCTCCAAAAGCGCGACAACAGCGCCCAGGTTGCGCGCACACGACACCACACACAGCTGTGCACCGAGACTACAAGTTCTCTTTCCTTCTAACCACTGAAGCCGCCGCACGTGTCCTAGACATAAATAAGAACCTGTCGATTGTACCTTATCCATAATTAAAATGGTAAACTATTACAAGTAGTTTTACTTTAGAGGCTCCAACAATTTGTCAAAGATGTTGCGCGGTGTTAAGAAAAGCGCTATGTCCTTGCCTATCTTAGCACAATTGATCAATTGATTTCGGGGGCATTTTTGAGCTGGCGTTATGCCCCGGCGACGACATCGGTCTAAGGCGACCGGCTTAGCGGAAAACGTATGGTGCTCCCTCTCGTACCCATATCGGCATCCCGCTCCAACTCATGGATTCGCTCGCCGCTGGTCGCCTTAGACCAACGTCGTGGCCGGGCCGTTAGACGTCCATGTTATATATGGTCGCAGGCAAAAAGGAATTAATCTGTACCAGCCGATACATAATATTCGCACTGAATACCCACGTACTGTAACTTTATGATGTAGGTAGTTCATAATCCAGCACATGGCCTGGTCGGGGTGCTTCGGCCCGTGGCGCAGGAGTTCGTCCACGATGTGCGGCAACCATACGTAAAATGCGTTGCTCCTACAACATAACTAGCATGATCTTGATCATCTTGATGATCATATCATCATCATCATTATCATCATCATCAGCCTATAATAGTCCACTGCTGGACGTAGGCCTCTCCTATTAACCATGCGTACAGACGTACAGACGCATTAGGAGGTAAATGCCCATAATCGCCACGCTGGGCAAGCGGGTTGGCGATCGCAGTAATGTGTCCACAACGATGACGCTGCTGCCCATCATCATTTTTTAAATCAAATAATGGTCAGTGACACTTCAATCCCTTAGTCGACTCTTACGACACCCGCAGGAGGAGTTGGGGTGGTGACAAATGTATTCTTACTGCCGTCACCACACGGCACGATGATCATATCATAATCTATTTTATCTAGCGGGACGAAGAGATTTTCAACATTAAAATCTTTCGATAGGACTGTTGCCCGTTGCCCGATAATAGTTATTTGTTCAACTTCCACTTCCAGTGTTTACGTTTTTAGTTTTCCGCACTAGTTAGGAAATAGTACATTTCGATGCAAAATATTTTTTTTTCGACGAGGGTGGAAGTTGGGGCCCGAGTGCAACGAAGGCGACAATCACCCGAGTTAAAAAGAAGTTTTTACACGTGTATCGAACGACTTTTTTCATAATAAGTGCCCTAAAAACAATGACATTAAATAATAAATGGACGCACAGAGCCAAACAAAAAAACCAAGAAAAGTGGCACTAAAAGTCATTTCTATCGTGTTTCAGTTGAAGCTAATAACGCTCACTTACAATAAACTATAATAAAAAAAACTCAAAGAATAAAAAACTTTGTGAAGTGAGCAATAAGTGTCAAATTTGCGATCAACACCGCAAAATAGTAGAAACTTTTTATGTTTAAGGAATAATGATGCTATACCCTAAGGTGACCAAATGTCAACTGTCAGAACTGAATAGCGGAGCAAAAGGACCGCAATATTTACTTCTGCAGCCCATTTTTTGGGGCCATTTTTTTGAGCTGTTTGGGGATCCACTTATATATTCTAAATCAATGCCTAAAAAGATAAATTTACGCACGCGAAGCGAGCGCAAAGTTTCCTTTTCCGCACTAGTTAGGAAATAGAGTGCGGGAAAACTTTTTTTCGGCGAGGGTGAAAGTTGGAGCCCGAGTGAAAAGAGGGCGAGCCCGAGTTAAAAAAAGTTTTTGCACGTGTAAGGGACGATTTTTTTCATAACAAGCACTTGTTCACTTCAAAAAGAGAAATTTCCGCGCGCGAAGCGTGCGCAAACTTCGTTTTTGCGCACTAGTTAGGAAAAGGTTATTATTGCCTAGATTAATAGCCGCAATACGGCCTAGCGGATCACAGACAGGATGAAGTCCCAATTCTATTTCACTTATTAGCAACAGTTAAGAGTGAAGGAGATAGATAGCACTTTCCTAAGCCGCCAGATATTTTTGGGGCACTTATTTATTTATTTATTTAAACTTAATTGCACAAAACAAACAATGCTGTACAAATGCCGGACTTAATGCCAAATGGCATTCTCTACCAGTCAACCATAGGCATAGGGCCAAACAGAGACATTTAAGTTGGTGCAGGAAATGATTACTTTATAGAAACAACTGTTATTAAAAAAAAAGATCCTAATAAGTAATGTATACAAAACAAGGCTAAAGCTACAATATAATTACATATTACTCATTGATTTAGAATATATAAGTGGATCCCCAAACAGCTCAAAAAATGGCCCCAAAAAATGGGCTGCACAAGTAAATATTGCGGCCCTTTTGCTCCGCTATTCAGTTCTGACAGTTGACATTTGGTCTATACCGATAGCATCATTATTCCTTAAACATAAAAAGTTTCTACTATTTTGCGGTGTTATTCGCAAATTTGACACTTATTGCTCACTTCACAAAGTTTTTTATTCTTTGAGTTTTTTTTATTATAGTTTATTGTAAGTGAGCGTTATTAGCTTCAACTGAAACATGATAGAAATGACTTTTATTTTAATGCCACTTTTCTTGGTTTTTTTGTTTGGCTCTGTGCGTCCATTTATTATTTAATGTCATTGATATTACTACTTATATATTAATACAATATAGTCGGGGGAAGAAAAGTTTTTGGTCACATTAAATCCTACAGTTTCGGAAGCTTTTTCTAATGAATATTTAGGGTATACAGATTCACACCATGCAATAATCCCCAGTGCCGCGCGAGAGCTTCTCATCCAGTCGAGGACTTGAAGGTCAATAATTGGAACAGCACGTTCAATAATTTCTACCCTCGAGATTATGCATTCATTCTATTGTTTCAGATGATTTATAATTAAAGAAAAAAAAAATCCCCAGTTTTTTCGTAAAGCTTATACAAAAAAAACTATACCTTAATTTTTTTTCCTTATTTGATAAAAAATATAACTTACAAAATCTTGCGCAATTCGAAAATTTGGTCATTAGACCAAAATAAAGATATAAACGTCTTAGTAACTTTTCTCCGCGGTGAGACAGTTGCATCTATTTTTTTTTTCACAGTTATTATTTTATTTTGCTTATAAGACGTTTCAATGAAAACGTACAGCCACGATGATCTATTTCTTAGATAATATGTTTATTAACACGCAAAATAAAAATAAAATATTTGAAATATATTAAGTGCTTTACGAGCAATCGACATTAACAGCTATAATCTTAAAACGAATATTTTTAAAATCCCGCCTTCCCGCGCATGTGCCTACGATACGTGTGGTGTGCGGCGATGCCGTGCGCTGTACGTGAAAGAGAGAGGTATAGTTATACAGGGCGTCCCACGGCGATGCCACATGGAGGGAAAGTACCTTAAATATCATAGATAGCGTATTTTGCTGAAAGAAGACTTTATTTTATTTTTAAAACTTAGTAAAATCGCATTCAAATTTTTTTGATTTTTTTTGAAAAAAAATTGTATGAAAAAAAAGTTTCGCCTTGTCAGAGGAAACATACCTTAATTATAGTAAATAAGCATCTTACAGAAAGAAGACATTATTTCGATTTAAAAAACAAATTCCAACTTGTCTCCACATTTTTTTTGAAAAAAAAAATATATGGAAAAGAAAATATCGCCTTGTCAGAGGAAACATACCTTAATTATTGTAAATGAGCATCTTACTGAAAGAAGACATTATTTCGATTTAAAAAATAAATTCCAGCAATTTTTCCAGCAAAGACAAGTTGGAATTTGTTTTTTAAATCGAAATAATGTCTTCTTTCTGTAAGATGCTCATTTACGATAATTAAGGTATGTTTCCTCTGACAAGGTGATATCTTTTTTCTTAACAATTTTTTTTTCAAAAAAAATCAAAAAAATTTGAATGCAATTTTACTAAGTCTTAAAAATAAAATAAAGTCTTCTTTCAGCAAAATACGCTATCTATGATATTTAAGGTACTTTCCCTCCATGTGGCATCGCCGTGGGACGCCCTGTATATATATACATTTTTGAATAATTGTAACACCTCATTTTGCGTCGGGAACACGTTCACTGCGGGACAAATCGTAGTGAACTTTAATCTGGTGCGGTTGAGATCGAATCAGCCCAAACCTAAGCTCATTTACAAACAGTGCGGGTGAGGTCCAATAGACCTCAAATTTCAGCAGTTACTTAAACCTTTTATAATTTTGCCTAGACAAGGATTAGGTGTTTTCTTTTTTGTGGTCTTCATTTGTCAGTAAATGTTTAAAATACACTTAGCGTCGCCCTTGGGTCTGACCTCTAGTTAAAGAAAAAATACCTAAATAATTTTTGAGGTCTGTTAGGCCTCAAAACGCACTAACTTTTTTTCTAAGTCTAGTGAAAGGAATGGCAGTTATCGCTGAATTATCGATAAAACATCATCATCGCGTCGACCATCTTCGATACAATGTCTCAGACGCCATTTTTTACCGACTTCCAAATCTAAAAAGTAGATTATCAATTCGTTTAGTATGTAATTCTTTTTTTTTATGATTCTTGTATGATGATGGTCAACGAGATATCGGGTCGGGGGTCTCCTCAAATCTTAAAATCATACGTATTCATAAAAATCAAGCATTTTCATTCAAAACTGTCGCATTTGATGAACTGGAACGGCTGACGATGATTTGAACGGAACCCTTCAACAATGCATAGTACACGTCGTTAGCTGATTTCGATTTCCTTCGACTGGGACTTGAACTGAGTAGGTACCGAACCCGGTACCAGACTCGGACCAGGACCTAGACCTAAGTCCGAGGTTGAAAAGTCGGTTTTTTCTATTAAAAATCAAGTTAATGTAATGCATTGATGCCATATTTATTATTTCTAACTCGAGTAAATAAAGTTAGCGGCCCAGTGGATGACATTATAAGGACAAAAGATGATTGATAAATAACTTCTAAACTATCAAACATTCCGGCTGCATGCCTGTGCAAATTGTGAACCACTTCTTTCTGCATGTTTACCTGATATATAGAGATGATATGTAGTAAATAAGGGATGATTCAAAGTGTTTATATCTTATCTTACAGTACCGGTCAAAAATTTAAGTCCGCACCACGATTTTGATACAAATTCGACTTTATGGGCTATCATTTTTCCAGCATTTAAGTTGACAGTGTTGACACTAGTTTTCAGCTAATATATTACTGATTATTTAGTTATTCCTTTTTATTTAACCGTTACTTTCGAACAGCTCGGACACCCGAGGCAGCTGTGACAGCTTTTGGCAGCCATGCCCACGCGATGTTCATACTAATATAATAATTTAATAATCATCAAATAATTACAATTTCACTTGCCTACGAATACGAATTATTATCTGATTCGATGTATAAAATTGTTCAGATTTTAAGATAAATTAATATTAAATAGCTCTTGAATCAGTAATAATTATATAAGTAGAAAAAATATTTTGCTGTAAACACTAAAAAAATTATCACTTGAAAGCCTATTTTGTATCGAAACTTAAACTTTTGACCGGTACTGTATAGTCTTTCGGCCTTATTCATAAAAATTCCTTGTTGAAGGTTTGAGGGGCCCAATAGTTATCGAGCCGATAAGTCTTGTTGAACGGTTTATAAGAAGTGTTATTCATAAACGCTCAATATCTCTCCGATAACTGTTGAGCCGCTGTTGAACGGATTAGACGCGTTATGTTGGCGCCTTGACAAAATCATAGACAAAAATGTGGTCTCACCGCAAATTAAAAAAAAGTTTGACAGCTGTCTGGCGGGAATTCGCAAATATTTCCTAATTCCTTGTTACTTACTTTTATCTCAAATAATTATATTATTTGCCTGACCTCTCAAAATGAATAAAAATAACAAAAAACTAACTAATCAAAACAGTTAGCTTTATGATTAGGTACTTGCGATGACGGTCAAATAACGAAACATAATTGTATGGCTAGTTAGTACCTAGGTATGGGCAGTTAGTAGTACGGGTAAGTAATAAATAAATATTTACTTCCTTGCGACCCCAACACCTAATTACAGTTAGAACCTGAAGTTCTGGTGTGAGGCCAGCTCCTCTGCGATCTTTCTTCAGGTCTTCTTTCACCAACTCTACTATATACAAAACAGTCGCCTTATTAAAGCGGCATCGCCGCCTAAATTCAACATCGGGCAGATCCTCAATGGGATCTGCCCTTATGTTATATATTTTTGGACGCCGCGGCGGATTACACAAATTATTTATGGCATCAATAGCGTTTAAGGCCTGCATGATGGAGTCTCACTGCGTATTGACGTTGAAGTTGAAATGGTTGAAAAACTATCAACAAAATTTTAAATTAAAAAAGTTGGAGATTAGTTTTCCCACCATTTCTGATTCGTGTAATGTTGCATGTAGAGAAAATCGAAACTGCGTAACTACTTACAATAAATCATCGGATATTTATTTTAAATACCTATCTAAATATAATTAAGTATCTCTGGATACATATTTAATAATAATCAGATGAATAGACGATATAAAAAAGTATACACCAAATCAGACTTTCATACCTTTATCTTTTCTCTTCTGCCTACTTTAAACGCATGGTTATGCACCTGTCAAAAATCAGCTGATCAAAATTTTGGCAGCCATCTTGTTAAATAAGAAGTTATAAGACCGTTATAGAAGGGTCCTCGGCTCTATAACTTTCGGGGGATTTATAGTAGGTTTGAGCGGCTGAATAGCGCTATTGAACGTTTATGAATAACGTTTTTAGCCATCCGGTCAACAACGACCCATCAGCGGGCGCGTAACTTTTTATGAATAAGGCCGTTTATCGACAACTATAGCCGCACTAACGGTCAGCGGTCGACTCCCGCGCCGCCAGCATCCCGCTCGGTGCGGCCGTGAGGTCAGTTTCTTGAGGCATAAATAAACCTCAGCCCGCACTGTGTGGATAAAATATCTACCCAGTGCGTTAGAGGCTTATTTCGACCTCATACATTTTTTTTGTACCAACGAGTACGGCTTTGAAAAACATGAAGAAATGTATATTTGTCTTTATCGTACGCCTTATAAGTAAACGACGGCAGCTCCCGCACCACAGAGAAAACATGAACTTTTAGCCCCGCACCAGCGTTTAGTCGAGCTTGGGGCGGATTTACCTCAAGCCGCAGTGAACGTGTTAAATACAGGCCCCTAATAGGTTACAAGTTGTATAGGTGCCTACATTTTTAATCGTCAGTTTAAAAACTGCTTAATACCTATTTATTTTACTACTAATTTTTATTTACTTAAGACGTTTCTACTTCCTTCCTACGAAATTCCTTCTGTAATTTGACGCACCGCCCTGTCTACATAGTACCCCAACTACGTTTATACGCTGCCCTGCGGCCGGCCGCGCATTTATGACGTCAGCGCCGCTCCGATTTATTTTAACAATAACCATTTCGAAAATTGTAGGAAATGCTTAGAGTATACATAGGGGATTTTTTTGGTATTGTGCCACAACTAATTATTGACAAGAGGTACATTAAAAAAATAAAATGTAGAATTAATGCGCCTGCACGTAAATCAGTTAAAACTGTAAAAAAAATAGTTAGCATTGAGTCACTGACGTAATTTTTTCTTTGGATGAGTATAATAATTGTCGGGTCATTATAGTAAAAAATCACCATTTGTTTAATTTCTGTTTGATTGTTATGAATTTTAAAAATAATTTTATTTTTTCTGACTATATCTACGATTATTCAGTGGTGACTTTTTAAAATATTGTCCTAAATATTCAGTTAGGCCCCTCGGATAATAAATCCCTACTGTAGGATTTATTGTTTCTTTTTATTAAACAATTAAATCTTGATATCGATTTTATGAAAAAACCTCCACACATTTATCAGGGATAATTAGATTCATATATTCACAAAACGATGTTTTATCATATTCCTGAAATAAATATACTGTAGGATTTAATGTAATTTTCTCGAACAAGTTAAAGTTTAGCTCCCGGACTAAATAAACTAATACATACGATTTATATATCTAAAGGACGGAGGAAACTATGTATATTCTTCTGTCAAAAGATGCTTGCGGAGAAGTCGTTTGAAAATGGCCTTGCTCGGGGCTTGTCGAATGGGGAGAGGTACTTATATATTATTCCTAAATGTAAGTTAACAATTGTATTTCAATAAAATATTCTAAATCTGCGTACTTTTATGAACAGAACCCGGAATTTTCCTTGCAACTGGGTACGTACCTATAATACGTAAAAAACTTTACTAAGTAAAGCACCTTGTGCATGTGGGTTATTTGGCTAAGTTGGCTTTAGATAGCCGAGTCACTTACTGCATAAAAACCATAAAGTTGCATATGTGACTTATAATCACACATCTCAGCAATGGTGGCTTAAACAAATACTTCATTTGAGCTATGGATTCCCTGAATTTAGGATGATTTATGGGAGGGCTAACAATTTCTTTTATCTGTAACAAAACAATTAACAATTTAATTTTGCATTCGCAACAATACAGGCTGCTCGCGAGGAAACCGCAAGATTTTAACTATGCATTCTAGACATAAAAATATTCAAAATAAACAAAAAATATTATGAGACCTAATGTCAAATTCCAGCAAAAAAATTTTTTCTTTTTTTTTAGACTTTTTGAATACTTTTTAACATTTCCAATACTTTTTATCATAACAACAATTTTTTAAAATTATTTTTTTTAATGTTTTTATAGGGACAGGTTTTTTCGTCAAGTCTATTCTTATTTTTTGATTGTCAGGCAAAAGGTGTGGTAATATTAGAACACATCTTGGTAGCATTGTAATCAAAAAGAAGTTTTACGACGAGTTACGTCGAAAAACTTTTTCCGAAAAAAGGTTAATTATCTCTGGAACCAAGCCGAATCCAGTTAATTTTATATAACAGTAAATACTCTAAATATGCTCAGGAATTCAGCATTAAAATCTTGCGGGTTCCTCGCGAGCGGGATACCCCCATTTGCCAGAATTTCATTTGCCATAATTTTATTTGCCATCCTATTCAACACACATAATATTGTTTCTCATAACATCTTATGCCATACTTATTGTTTACTATATTAATCATTTGCCAGAAACTTTGTTTCCCATAAAGTCAATTTTCATAATGTCATTTGTCAGAATCATCGAAATCCCTAATTATCACATGCCACAACATCGTTCGTCATCCAAATTAGCTACTAGAAAAGACAATTTCCATAATGTTTTTTGTCAGAATCATCGGAATCCGTAAATATTACATGCCATAACATAACTTGTCATCCAAATGACCCTCCACAAAGTGAAACTGCTATTAAAAAGTAGGTTAGGTTAGTATTCTGGGTGCCTGTGGTGTCGCATAACTTATATCGATAAATTTTTTGGCCGAGAATATTTGTCATAATGTTAAATGGCATCTTACTCGTTCAGCCTACTTAATTTTGTGCATACACAGTGCTAGGTTAATGGTTTAAAAATATGTTCAAGCAATAAAGCAGGGCAAAACCAACTTGGATTGGTTAGGTTTCTAGGGTAGGGCGGAGTTAAAAGCGTTGACTAAAAAATTTTTAAGTATTTTTAATTCATTGTTTACGCATCCTCATTTTTGTAAAACCAAAAAAGGGGGGCTCGGGGGCCGAAGCCCCCCGCGTTAAAAAATAACATATTGTAGTTCCCCTACCCTAACCTGGATAGGTTCGTTAGGTACCTTTCATCCCTTAGAGCAGAAATAGAAGCCCCGCGCAGCGGGGCTTCGTCGACCGGTTCCCAGAAGCCCGTTTTTTCAAACGCTTGTAACTTTTAATAATATAGCTAGTACTTATTTGAAAAAAAAACTGATAATTACTGATGGCGTTTGAATATTCCATTAAATAATATTATTGCACTTAATAATATGGCCAGCAATTAATATGGCAACAATTGCTTCTATTCATATGAATATTTTATTAAACCATATTATTGCACTTAATAGTATGGAAAAGAAATAGGACGGCATTGTATGATTATGGAAGGTAATATTAGGGTAAACAAGCAGTATGTCATACAATTTTTATGGTAAACAAATCATTCGGGCAAATGAAATTCGGGCAAGTTAGATTCGGGCATATGAATATTATGTTAAATAACTGTCGGGCAAACAATAGACAACCCTCGCGAGCACCGTGTATAATAACTACAGTACCCGGCGATAAAGTTTGCACATCGGTCTTTAGAAAGAGACAACTAATATTGCATAAACGTCACATAAGTTCGAGAGGGACAACGCTCTATGAAGCCGAGTCTCTTTCCAGTGACCGATGGGCAAACATTATAGCGTGGTACAGTCAAAGACAAAATAAGGTGTATACAATTTTTTTTTTAAAGTGCACTCTAATTCTGTGTAAAGGTGCATGCAGACCAAAAGAGCATTCGCCGTTCTATGCCCATACTCTACGAAATTCGATCGTTACACGAAACGTGATTCGTTGATTTCGTAGAGTGGGGGATAGAACAGCGAATGCTCTTTTGGTCTGCATGCACCTCAATAAGAAAGTCGTAACATATTTATGAGCGGATTCTTTCGATACTTATTTTTGCACTTGACTGTACTGCACGGTGTCTAAATGTATCTACGTATCCATTCCAAGTATGTACGTACACAGGGGGGCTACCACGATCTACTAATGGATTTAGGACCTAAACTGAATAGCGAGTATAGCGACGTGTCAGTTCCATAGAATAACTGTCAAAAACGGATAAGCCGAACCTAAACTGAATTGGTACCCCCCCAGCAGGCTTAGCACATGATTTGTGCGACAGTATGTCGCCGCGAGATAGATTTCCCGTCCTTCACTAGCTATATTAACAAAAGAGGGACGGATAAACTATCTCGCGGCGAGATACTGTCGCGCCAATCATGTGCTAAGCATACAGGTAAAGAAAGAAAAGTTCGTAATACTAATGCCCGCCTTCCACATCGAGCGGAGCGGGCTCATTATTGGCTCCGTTTAATGTTCATTGCTGATGGGTGATGGCATTCGCGACGCAACCGTAAACTGCATACTAAGGCTACGTTCACACGGCGACTATTCGATTCGATATTTTCTCGCATACGGTTTTACAGTATACGGGACGGCTGTTCACACGGTGCGCAGTCTATTCGTTTTTTTCACGTATTCGGTCTCCCCGTATACGTGATAGCCGTTCACACGGCGTTATATCGCATATCGATGCAACTTGCCGCCACATCATTCAGTCGTTTAGCACACGCCGGCATGGATCCCCGTATTCCAATTCTTTTATATTGGTATTTGAGGAGGAAGTATCGGCGCCCGAGAAAATATTGGGTCCATCCTTGATTAAAAACGGGATTTCGCCGAGAAAGAAGATTTGCATCGTTTTTTCAAGAGCTCAGAAATGATGAACGTGTCTTTTTTAATTATTTTCGAATGTCAATAAGCAGCTTTGACAATTTATTATCAAGATTGGAGCAGACCACCTTGCCACTTAGTAACACCAACATGAGAATACACACAACTGCCGGCCTGCCCTTGCCACGTGTGTCTCGTATACGAGAAATCAGTTTGGCCGTGTGAACTTCTCAACGTAATGTTAAGCGCCACTGAGTATCGCATTCGATAATATCGGGTAGAGAATCTCGCATTCCCGGTGGTAAGACCCTACGGTATACGGCAATAAATATGTCTCGAATACGCGAATTTCTCGTATAGACGCCGTGTGAACGATTTTAAAAATTGCCATACAAATTTGGGTGTCACTACGATATCCGATAAAATCACGTAGGTATACGGTATACGAGAAAAATGACGCCGTGTGAACGTAGCCTAAGGCTAGATTCACACGGAGTATTTTTCCCGTATACCGTATTCGAGATTTTCTCTAACATCGTAGTGCTTGACAATAGACTTTGTGTAGTACCGATCCGTGTGATCGTTATTATTCAAAGTCTATTGTCACTACGACATTCGAGAAAATCTCGAATACGGTATACGGGAAAAAATACTCCGTGTGAATCTAGCCTTACACTTCGCCAGCGTGCACGTGAAACGAACCCATTAATGAATCCGGTCTGCTCGTAGTGGAAGGCGGGCATAATGGGAAATGGGTAAGGAAGGAATTATTAGAATTTATTTCGGAAGGTAGTAAATTATTACAAAGCTTGGTGCTACTTTGCAAAATGAACATAATTTTTCTCAAACATGCAATGAAATGTTGTAGTTACGTGCCTAAAAAGCGGCCGGGAAGTACTTCGTTGCCGGCCTAGGCCGGCAAGTGCCTCTTTTTTAATTTTCAATTGACATAGGGTTGTGACCTGGCATCTTGGCTTTTAGCCAATAATTATCTGTAAGTAATATTAGTATTAAAAAAAATGATTGGCTAATTGTTGCAGTTATAATTAGGTATTTAAATTATATAATTTAAAATATGGACAATAACTACTCAAAATAATGTTTAAAAAGCCGTATTATACGGTGCGATCCGTCGGCCCCGATCACCACATGCGATTAATTGGACCCAACAGACCGCATCGTCTAATACCGCTTTTTGAAAGTAAAAATTTGCACCTTTCAAACATGTCACACCTAAAAAAAAATGAGGCGTCGGTGTCGTATTTGATTTTTAAGGCAGTATAGCTTAGTGCTTTCGCCTGTCCACAAGGACTAAAAATATAAAAAAAAGTATTTGACTTTTGTTGAGTTTCAAAGACAGTTATGTAGTTGACTTATAATTTTTTAGAATGAAGATATTTTTTTTTGTTTCATTTCATTGCATGTTTGAGAAAAGCATTATACATACTCGGCCATGAAGTGACGGGTTGCCGTCCGAATACTATCCGGCCTCGCTTCGCTCGGCCGTCTACATATATTCGGCCGGCAACAAGTCACTTCGCGGCCTCGGTAGTAATGTACTATTGCTATATGCTATTTATTAAGACATAAGTACTTGGTATCAGTCGCCAGGTCGTTATTCCAAGCCAAAGCTACGAATAACTACGCTACGACGGCTACTGCTATGTTACGGTAGTTCACACTCTTAACACATTGAGCGCGGGGAACTCCCTACGGGAGTTCTCTGTGGGAGGTCCATTTTCGCTACAAAGCGGAAAAATCACGGGCTCGGCTACGAGCGTAGCGCGTAGCACTCGTCCGCAATGAAAGTGTTGACTTACAATTCATACGTATACCTATACTCCTTGATTAACTAAGAGTTATAAATCCAGTGATCGGATTTTCTGATTCTCCTCGGCGGGATTACGCGTATAATAATAATGACCGATGTCACTTCATTATAAAATTTTATTGAACACTATTATATTACACAAGAACATATTTTTTTGAAAAACATATGGCAATATAATAAAAGTTTATTTTCCATTTTCAAGTTACTATAGGAGACCCGCCACGCCTGGGTGAATCCAAAAATCCGATCTCTGGTTTTCATCGCCAGAAGCACTACCGGATATTCCTCGACAGTTTTTTGCTTGTTCCAAGAGTAAATCTTTGCCAATACCGCTACAGTCTCTGGCCCGCCTTTTGTGGACAGCAAGAAAGAAGGGCTCTCCGGCAAGATGGCCATTCCTATGCAGGCCGTCGTGCCCCAGATCGTGAACGCCCACATCAGCACCCGCCATCCAACGATCTTAATGGCGCCCAAGTTTAAGGAAAATTTAAGCGGTAATAGCATCCAGGCGGAAACTGAAATTATAACACAAATTAAGTACAGATAGCGCATAATTCTTTACCATCATATTTTGACGAAAATAACTGAAATTATAGCGCCTTCACAATATAAATTGTAGTGAAGTTGAGACCGGAAAATAAATTCTAGAGTTTCTGCGAAAAAGCGATGACAGTATATGAACTAGGAGGATTCTAATCATGCCTTGATTTTAAATAGGGTTTCGAACCGTGTAGATAGTGAGTTAAATCCAATTCCATGTAACCTCTTAATGTTCTTGGTAGACAAGCACGCATAGTGCACAACTAGCAGAAGCGATGGCTTCAACCCATTTAGCGGTTTAAAACAAATTTCAACGTAGCCCTCCCAAGGTTTGTTTTGTTAGAGATAGTGATTTGAAACCATCTAAGGTATGCCTAAAGACTAAACTAAAATATCAATTGAAGTGTTTAAGATTTTCATATGGAAATATACAATGTTCTTATAAAAATCATGACACCACTTTTATTTTTTTTTACGTTTCTTGTAACCGAGATATGGCGTAGCTTCACTGATACACTGGATTGACTATACAAAAACGTGCATCCATATATGCGCTAATTATCTGCATGATATCAGCCCGGTCAGTAAAGTCGAAGCTCATTCTGAATCGAATCTAAAATGATTACCAGACAAGATTAAAAGTATACCGGGCATGGCCAAGTATGAGCCAGCAATGAAGGCCGAGCCCCACGCGATGGAGGCAGCACGCTTCGAGGGAGACGTCAGCTCTCCCAGGTACACGTACGCTGTGGCACAGGACGCTGATACCCTGGAGAGGCAGTCATAAACACTAGGGGTTATTATTGCCGTGAAGACAAATGAATCCTTTCTTTCTCCACAAGTTACACCATCCTTACGCCCACCTTACGTCAAGCAGCCTTTTACGAAAAGTTTTGCATCAGGTTTAAATAATTATGCCATTCTCGCAAAAGTGGTACTTACCCCATACTTTTTAACAAGTTTAATTTTTCCATTCCGTGTAAAATTTTTCATACATTTTGTATGGCGGTAATGAAACGGAAAATGTATGGAAATATTGAGATTTTTTTGATTCGTAGAAGAAAAACGTATAGGTACCTACGCGATGATGCGATCATTTATTAATTCACCGTCCTACGGCTGTAATAGGTACCTATGTTATTTTGTAATTCTGAAACTAAGCCACATGTCTGAAATACGCATAAAATAACATACACTTGCTAACAGTCAACAGTAAACGACTCACAGGGCACCGGTGATTATTCGAAGCAGGAACATAGACAAGAAGTTAAAAGAAAAGGAGGATAGCACAGAGAAGGCGACGGCCAGAATGGTCGCGGGCAGCATGGTCCGCCGCCTGCCATACTTGTCGCCGAGGTAGCCCCATACTATTGCCGGGACCACGACACCTGTCGATCAATAAATAATGGTAAGTAACTAGTAAGGTCAGTGCGGCTAAGTCCGGCATATTTTATTTTAAAGGAAAGTCCGTCACATGCGTCATATAGGTACTGTTCAATTAGGGGCGGAAATCAGTTGGTAGACGGACTTTACTGATAGACGGTCTTACCCGCATTGACCTTAACTACCTACCGGTTTTTCTGAAATATAGGATGCCTACAGACGCACGAGTCTCAGTCTCAGCACATAATTTAATATATATTTTCATTATACTCCAAATCACTTCAACATATGAAAATGGAGCTGCATGGCAATCAGCGTCCACAAATGTGTGAAAATGTACGAAGACGATTTTATATTTAGGCATCGTTCATTCGGCTTGCCGATGTGTGTGGCTATGCAGCTGCTATGTGTGGCTTACCTGCGGTTTATAGTAACGATAAAATATCGTTTTCGTGATAAAGTACAAATAAACATATAGTTATCAAGGAACAACTGCCTTACCTACGAATGTAGCTGCAGAGATCGCACCGCGCTGTTCAATATTGACACTCAGGTCGCAATCCGCCTTGTTTAACACATAGCCCAGACCCAGACATTCTACGGTCACGTACAGCAGGATAAACCCGTTGGTTACTAAGGCTAGGTAGTTGAATCTACCGTGCCCTGAAAATGTGCAACTGTGGTTAAGGCCATCACATTCGTAGCTATTAATATATAATGGTGCAATCCACGAAAAAGTCCACCATTGTCCCGTACGAACATGGTTTTTCTCAAAATTGTGGGTTTATCCAAGTTCTCTTTCTTGATCAGAGTATAGTCAAAAATTGCTCAAAAATATAGTAATAACTCAAAATAACGGAATATAGGTACACGGGACAGCCCATGGAATGCATCAATATGAATACCTATACCGTAGATACCTTATGATTTGTGATATCGTTCGATATCTTATCTTACAGTAGCGCTCGGCAACAACAGCCGACAAAGGGATAATTAAATGAAAAAAAAAAAAAAAATTCTGCGAGACCCTAATTTTTGATGTCTGAGGACTATCATTGAACTCGTTACTTTAAATTAAAGGGTTGATTTTTTTATAGCTCTTTTACATTTCTATTCAACTGGGACAATAAGTAGTCGATTTTTGTGTAATGGGTTTTAATTACTTGTCAAACCAAGGATCGAAACCAGTTTTTCATAAAAACCTCGAAATAGTCCAATATCCTAAAAGTTATGTAATTTTTATGTACCTGTGGTCTTTACTCTCATAGTTAGTAATCAATGCCATAGATGTTTAAAAACAACTTAACACTTTGAGCGCGGGGAACTCCCGAGGGGAGTTCTCTGTTGGAGGTCCATTTTCGCTACAAAGCGGAAAAATCACGGGATCGGCTACGAGCGTAGCGCGTGGCACTCATCCGCAATGGAAGTGTTAATATTAACAATAAAGTCCAGTGGCGTAGCGTGCCTTGTCGGGGCCCCGTATAAAATTTTTTTTGAGGCCCTTATATGGAGGTAATATAAATTACAAAGTTTTTATTATTTTTCTTTACACACTTTGGGGGCCCCCGTGGCCCGGGGGCCCCGTATAATTGATACGGCAGATACGGCGGTAGCTACGCCCCTGATAAAGTCACTGTGACAAAACTCCTGTAGGCTTATGACGGTCCCGTGTTGCCGACTAAAAAGTAAGCAAGTACGAAATAGACTAGTAGGTAGTACGATAAACGGTAAACGGTTGACCATCATAAGTCACCAGCATTCCTTCCTCATTATTATTAACTTGCACTCTACGTGTTCAAGCCGTGGTTCCAAGTACTTACCAGTGATTTCATAAGCTTCTTCAAATGTTGTCATTGAATTTTAAAATGGATTTCAATACTTAGGTATATCTGAAAATATGTATATGTAGTAAAGCAATACAGTTTACCGAATGGGCGCTACTAAAATTACCGATCATAAATAAATATCATGGTACAATCAACGTAATCACACAGTATGGCCAATAAGGTTTATATTACACTTAAATCCGTAGAAAACAGCCATGACTAAGAAACAAGAGTTTGTGATGAAGGAGAAGCCCTACCAGTATTCAAACCAAGGAGGTGGAACAAAATACCGTTACTGAAACTCGCTTTTGTAATTGAAGAGACCAAGAAAGGCAAAGAAGGTAAAAGAAGTAGCTAAGTAATTATAGCAGCACTACTAGGATAGTTATTTTAGATAATTCAACTTAACTAAGAATATCCCTACAGTTAAATCTTACTTTAGAGATACTTGTTCCTTCATATCATATATTTATTATGTGTAAAAAGTCATATTATAAATATGAATCATAACAATTACTTATTAAATTTAAAATTTAGACGTTGAATTTTGACAGAATGTATCCAAATGACGTGAAAGAAAATGGATCTTTTCCTCTATGGCTGTACATAAACACATCCTAACATAACTCATTTGATAGACGATAGCAAGTAGGTAAATAAATTTTAATGAATATCTTGCACTTTATATCTTATTTTACAGACTGTGCATCGCGATTCAGCGCGGAAACGCTACTTAATACTATATAAATTATAAATATTAGATGTCATATACCAAAGAAAAACGACCAAGATCACCTAATGTCCGCACCTCGGACATTAGGTGATCTTGATCGTTCTTCTTCCTCTTTCGGTTTTCAATCCTTTTCTACAAGTACTAATAGTCTGTGCGAAACTACAAATGAAGGGTCCACGGAAATAAATAAATAATAAATATCTTAGGACATCTTACACAAATCAACCTAGTCCCACGGTAAGCTCAGTTAAGGCTTGTGATGTGGGTACCAGGCGACGATATATATAATAGATAGATACATATACCTAGATACTTAAATACATAGACAGCCATGACCAAGGAACAAATATTTGTGATAAATAAATACACAAATAATGCCCTCGCCGGGATTCGAACCCGGAACCTCCAGCTTCGTAGGCAGGGTCACTACCAACTAGGCTACGGAGGCTGACAAAAATAACATGTCTAGTCAAATCAAATTTCAGAAGGAAAATCAACTTTACTTATAATAGATTATGGTGCAAAGCCCTGACTTTTAGAAGGACTAAACATGTTCTTTCCGTGGACCCTTCAAATTCAGTCAGGAAAAAAATAGTTGCATACTTACTAAAAGTAGAAGTACAAGGTATGTTAATGTCATGCTAGGATGCTAGTCGTATAAATTATACAGGGTGCCCACAAATAAGTGCAACCCGCTGCTTCAAGTAAAGTTTTGGGAAGCAGAATAAGTCCCTTAACGGGCTTAACGGTTTTTTTTTAAGTTCTAGTCTGAGAAGTAGTAATTTTAAGTAGGTAGTTATAGTAGCACCTAATAGTAGGTAACTGCGTATTAAAAAAAACAATCCTTTTGAGACATCTAATAACCTCCTAAGGGGACCTATTCTGAGTCCCAAAACTCAACAGGAAATAGGGATGCACTACTTTTTGGCCACCTTGTACAGTCGAGGAAATTGAATGTTTAGCACTTTGCAGTTCCAATTAATTTAGTTTGAGTTGTATGTAACTAAGCACGTCCAATGTAAAATGAGCCATAAACTGCTAAACATTCAATTTCCTCGACCGTACACTCAACTAAAGTGAGCACATTCCATATACACCGTGTTTTTATTGATTTCCGTTAAATTGGACAGGTTACTTGGGACATTAATAGAAGTTGCCTGGTACCTATATCAGCTTTGGTTAATTCCGTAAAAAATAAAATTTTTTCGTTATCGTACATAAAAATTGTAATGGCAAGTGTGAGAGAACCTTAAGAATAAGATCTCAGGCGACTGACGGCTGCTGACGGCACATGTCAAAATAAGTAACATTGGGTTATTCCCACCTGTTACCACTAACTTGACACCAGTGGTAACAACTGGGATTTTTTTTCCCACCTGTTACCACCAGAGTACTTGGTGGTAACCACTGGGAAAAAGAATTCCTAGTAGTTACCACCAATCACTTTAGTGGTAATATAACTACTGGGAAAAATAAATCCCAGTTGTTACCACCAAGTACTTTACTAGTAATGTGCTTGTTTTTAATAGAATATACACAAAATACTTTGCCAGTTATTAATAAGGAGCTAATTTTATGAATATTATTTTATTTATAAAATATCTTATTAACCATCGAATTTTACTAAAAATGAATACATTTTGAATTTTTTTTTTTTTAATATGTTGTCAGTATTACCTACTCTGAAACTGAACCAAAAATATTAAGAACTACTGACTTGATTATCATAGGGGCAGGTAAAAAGGGATGACGGGTGACCGGCTCGTAGAAGGGATAACTTTCATTTTTCATGGTGTTGTTTTAACTGATTACGAATCTCAATGCTTTTTTGAAATTATTAATATTATAACTACTACAAGGTTTTAGGTACTTACACGAAAAATGAAATATTGAAATATTCTTGTTTTGAATAAAAAATCAGTGTAATTCGTCTTTATTTGTAGTATAACATAATAATCATAATTATAGTCTCTGGAAATTGTTACCATTGTATAACAAAATTTATGGCTACTAGGTATAGGTATCCTATTGCAATAGGACTACTAAATATTAACTTAGTGGTAACTACTGGGAAAAAGAATTCCCAGTAGTTACCACCAATTAGTTTAGTGGTAACAGTTGGGAATTTTAATTCCCAGTTGTTCCCAGTGGTAACAGGTGGGAAAAAAATTCCCAGTTGTTACCACTGGTGTCAAGTTGGTGGTAACAGGTGGGAATAACCCGTAACATTAGGATGTAATAAAGGTTGCAATACACTTGTTTAGTCATTAAACTTATTTTTTTAATAACTCAATAACAGTAAGAGCTAAGACACTAGTTTCTTAGAGAAATTGATTATTTTTGACCTAAATAAGCTTCCCTTCAATTTAACGGAAATCAATAAAAACACGGTGTAGATAGGTGTTTTAGTACTTATAGAATTTATCATCAGATAAATACCTATAATGTCTATCATTACATCTGATAAGATTGTATGCTACTCGCCGTCAGGTGGCTCCACACTACTCGTTACACAACATTCTAGTGCCAGCACAGGCAAACAGGTGGCGCGGTTTACGAAAAGGTCATTGAATCGTGGCTTGTTCCTACCATTCGGTTTTTTTCTCGCCAGTTCACTCACCACATGACAGCGCGCTGTGGTCGACTGAGACCATCGTTATTCTGATACAAAACAATAGTAAAATTTCTCACAAGTGAATGAAACAGGTGTGCAATGCAGTGTCATATATTTTGCAGTGACAGTCATAAACTCAGTGCTTACTTTTACTAAAGTGATTTAAGATATAAACTAACTTAACCGTTGAATTAATTTTGGAAGTGTGACAAAGTAGAAACTTTCTCGTGTTATCAAATTTTGCGGTGTTTTGTGTGGACAGTGGTCTAAAATGAGCTGTATTTACTGTCGCTATTAGTGTTTCAGTGTAATCCAAGATGACTACAGACAGGTTCCATAAGTAAGTGTCCACTTGGTCTGTTTGATAAGAGTTAATGAATAATGATATACCTGATATAAGCTGATAATGTTATCAATATCCTTTCTAGCATACCACGATTTTAAGAAATTATAATTAAAAATGATAAGAGTGTATTTACCATCCTGCGGGAGTGAGATTAGCACGATACCTTCTCAAATAAATAAAATAAAATTAAGTACTATAGGTACCGTAAAACGGGGGTAAATAGGAATGGCGGGGTAAATAGGAACGTAGAATAAACTGGTATGTTAGCCCAGGACAAACAGTCCAATTTAGAACAACAGATTTTTCATGTGTTATTCTAAACTGGACTGTTTGTCCTGGGCTAACAGACTAATTTACTCTACATTCCTATTTACCCCTTTTTAAGATATTGACTTTAATTGCAAACGAAATATACCTACGTTAAGTGTTGTGCTAGGGTCGAATCTCGCCGGCATTAAATCGTTTTACAGTGTTCTATTTTACACCTTCGGGGTGATTAAATCTCTGCTTAGTGCCAATATGACAATGTTAAAATTTCAACCTGACAAACGTGTTATTAGAACCTTGTAATATTGGGGCAGCAAAATGGTTAGTAGCCGTAGGTGTAGGTACCATGAGTTAGGACTGTTAGAAGTAACGTTTTCAGTACAGATGGTGCCTTTTTTAGGCGCTAGTGGGAGAAGAGGCTCATTTTACGTCTGCGGCCCTACCGCGAAAAACGAAATTCATAAATTTCGAGGATTTGTCTCTCTCACTCTAATGACGCCTTCGTTTGAGTGACAGAGAAAAATCCTCGAAATTTACGAATTTCGATTTTCGCGGTAGGGCCGCTGGTCCAAAACTTCGGAGGACCATCTGTACTAAAAAATGTCGTACGAGACACGTGCAAAAGGGAAATTCGTAACTCGAGTCGATTTAAAACACTCCCTTCGGTCGTGTTTTAAAACATCGCCACTCGTTTCGGATTTCATGTTCTTCGCACTTGTGTCGTAATGTACTATTACGTTATCGTTTAATCGACTTATTATAATAGAAATATATAATTCGGTAAATGTTAATGTAATCATTGGCGAAAATATGGTTGACAAGTGATATTCGGTATGAGATGAGAACCTTACTTAGACAAATCGTACCCATTTACGGTTTCAAAATTAAAACCACTTTACTTATACTTAAACAATTATTAATTTATTAATTATACATTTTCACCCACGGAAGAATTAAAATACCTAGCACTTAACCTTTACTTCAACGAAATATCCTAATTACAACAGTTGGTAACGTTGGAACACAGAACAGAAAAAAATATTCCGTGCGTTGGAACATGTTCCTCTATTAATTTCGCAGAACAGAACTCACGCTGGATGACTAAACCATTATAGGTACTATGCGGCCAATTATAATGTTGAATAGGTACCACGCGGAACCGGAAGCCGTAGGAAGGAGACACGCTCCGTGCCCCGGGTGATACCGAAACCTGAAGTTCAATGTCCCTTCGATATTAATCATACAACATCACCTCCCTTAGTTTAATGAAAGTACGATAGATCCCTCCCTACATATATTTAGGTACCTGATAATTACTGCCAGTTGGTAACATTAAAATGTTACCAATCAATGACATAATGCAGTCGCCGTCAGATATTTCGGAGCGGCCACGAAGCTCAAAAATATCTGAACATGCACTCTAACGCCATGACAATAGACCTGCTCAGATATTCGTGAGCATAAGAATGTACCCAATAGAAGTTGGTGTTTAGACAAGTTGCCAATCGCTAACGCTTAATCGTCAATCTTAAACGAAAGGCAGCTGTCTTTGTCGCACTAATAAGAAACAGTGAAAAAGTGGGAAAACTACGATACGCTACTAAGCGTTAGCGATTGGCAACATGGCTAAGCATCCTGAACGTTTAACTTATCGGGCATAATTTTCAACATCTGTGGAAACAGGAAGCACTGCATTCAATAGGATCAATATCAGAGCGTTTTTAACCGCATTTTTTTGGATACGCGTCATTCCTGACAAAGTACCATCGACAAAATTTAATCCTTGCCATAGAACCATGTCATAGTAACATATTGTACGATAGTTGCTACAATTTGATTGATAATGTCATAATAGCATGGTTTTATGGTAGTGGCGGTAGTGAGTTATAGTTAGAGGTCCTCAATTATTAGTTACTATAACAATCTCGGACAAATGTCCAAGAAACTACCCATTCAAAAGTCTGATGAACCTATACAAATTGAATTTGCATCTTAAACGTAGCAGGAAACGTTATACATTATTCACATAATAATAAATACGTGTATGTATACCCATGCAAATGCAATTTAATTGATACCAGCGCTATGTTTACGGACATTGCACACACACCTGGCGAGGGTGTTGGGTCGAAATCACACAAGTCTAGGTCCTAAACTGTCGCAGGTAAGGTTTGTATTGGTGCAGCTGCAGTTTTATCAGCTTATCGATTGTTATGGTTTAGAACCGTGTTGCCGCGGTGACCGATGATTACTTCCAGGTTATTGTTGGAAGGGTTTAATATTACCGTTGTAAAACCATGAATTTGTGATATTAAAATTCATAGAGTCATCGACACGACATACTTATTTCATAGCTTGATTATCCAATGGACCTTGATTTACATTGGCAAGGCAACCTATAAATCCGAATGAAGCGATGGATTCTAAAGTAGAATATAGGATTCAGGTGTTAACGCACACGACGATAAATTTTGATACCGGTATCGGATCCCGTGTGACGCAGGTGCTATTCACGTCTGTCTGACATCAACGTGAGAAAAAAATATTTATACTTAATCCCATCAAAGTAGATAAATACCTAAAAGTCAGTGCCAGTAAGTGTCCAAATTGATTTTAGCGTCATATTTAGCGATATTTTGCAATCATTTTAATACGCCCTCAAAATGAGAACTCAATGTCTCTGGCGGCTTACTTTTGAATTTCGCAATGCTATGCTTACCCAGTTTACCCACTAGTTTGCTCTCATTTAGCTATGGTAGGTAACTGTAACTGCTTGACGGATGTCTAACCGAGCTACTTACTCGACGTTGGTTCGTGTTAAAACCATAATTAAAAGCCACTAAACACGCCAAATTGCTGTAGTTTGGTTTTAATTAATTACATAATCGGCAGCGTAACAAGCTCGGTCATGAAAAGTGAACCATACCTCATTGTTGTGACTTTCCCTCGGATCAACGCAGTGCTCGGCGATTGTTAAGACTACTACTGGCAACTGTTAAATGCTCAACATCTTGAGCGTGTCGACAATGCTCTTTTTAAGATGTATCTACCTACCTACTCCAACGTAGAAGCTGCTAAATAAAGTACCTTGGGTGCCTGATAATAGTGTGAATAACCAGAATGCTTATTAGCCAAGTCGTCAATCGCTAACGCTTGGTAGCGTATCGCAGTTTTGCCTCTCTATCACTCTTTCATATTAGTGCGACAAAGACATTTAGCTGCCTTTCGTTTACGATTGACGATTAAGTGTTTAGCGATTGGCAACATGTCTAAGCCACCCAGGATGCTTAGCCAAGTCGTCAATCGCTAACGCTTAGTAGCGTATCGTAGTTTTCCCTCTTTGTCACTATTTCATATTAGTGCGTCAAAGACAGTTACCTGCCTTTCGTTTACGATTGACGTTGAGCGTTAGCGATTGGCATCTTGTCTAAGCACCCAGTGGCCCTATTGCACTTGAAAAGAAATGACAGTAGGCTTAGCACATGAGCGGTGCAGCAGTATGTATGTCTTCATGAAGCGAGGAATGCCGAAAATATTTCCAACAAATATTAAAATATACAAGCCACAACTTTCAATCAGAATGATCCAGTCATACGATACGTCGTGACATGCTTGTAAGTAATAATGTCCAGTGCAGTGCCCACTTGTCCAGTACCTACAAGCCTACAACGTCCCAATACAAGACGTGCCTTATTATTGCGTGCAATTGAATTAGCAGGTATATCTGAATATTATTTATAACACTCAAGATAAATATACCATTATCTGTTACTGATAAAACCATTAGGTATTTAAGTAGGTACCTAATACCTAATTCATATTTCTGATTAACCAACGTCTATTAAGGTTTCATAGCAAACGCCACTACTAATTTTGATTAATAAATGTGATAAATTACTACACAAATAATGCCCTCGACGGGATTCGATCCCGGAACCTCCAGCTTCGTAGGTTGGGTCACTACCAAGCAACTAGGCTATGGAAGCGGACAAATCTATACCAGGCTTTTAAGAAGCTAGGAAATGTACTAGGAAAAAAAATATTTCCATCTTTCAAACATACAATTTATTTAACAGTTACTTGAAAAGTTTTCGTTCGCTGAAAGGAAATTATATGAAATTAAATATGAAAATTTATATGTGAAACGAAAAGCCATAACAGATATTAAGTGGCGGTTTTTTATTGTAATACGATCCATTTACTTTCATCGGCCGTCGACTATACATCGGTCAACCGATATTAACCATAATCGATATTGTTATAATGCTGTAAAACAAAGATAACTACTACTTCAATAAATGCCGCAGCCTAATTGCGTAATCATAACAAATAATTCTTATCTTATCTTAATTTGGGTTTGTAATTACCGGATTTGAATTCTGAATTTCAGTGGGTTCTCATGGAATAGTGTTCAAATTATGTACCTATTCATTTTGCTTAAGATCCCGGTACTACCTATATATTTGAAAGTGAAAATCGTTAATAATCAATTAACGCAAATGAATTGCAACACGATTTGACAGCAAAATTGCACTTATGAAGATCTGGCAAAATCTTCTCCCTGAAGAATAGAAGTAGCAAGGCACTGGCAGAAAATGCCGTGTGGTAACGGCAGTAAGAATACATTTGTCACCACCCCAACTCTTCCCGCGGATGTCGTAAGAGTCGACTAAGGGATTGTACTCGTAGTGTTACTGACCATTATTTGATTTGATTGATGATGGGCAGCAGCGTCATCATAGTGGAGACATTACTGCGATCGCCAATCCGCTTGCTGGCGTGGCTATTATGGGCATTTACCTATTACTGCGTCTATACGCATAGTTAATAGGAGAGGCCTACGTCCAGCAGTGGACTGAGATAGGCTGATGACGTATGTACGTATGTACACGAAGAAAAAGAAGTAGTTACTTAAGCTATTCGTATTTGATTTCAGGGCGGCTAAAGATGGCCTTCTGGAGGTATTACGCGAGGCAACGCGTAAGGAGTGCAACAACAAGGACGAGTCCGGCATGACCCCGACTCTGTGGGCCGCTTTCGAGGGCCATGTTGAAGCGCTGCGTCTGCTGTGTGGCCGCGGGTTAGTACTTTACTACTTTGACAGGGCTCATGCATAAATCATGCGAGTTTTTTTGGCTACTTTTTGATCTGTCATGAACCAACTAAAGTGGAAAGTTCTTTTGTTTTATTACTTTTTGACACAAACAAAATTCTTACCGATTTACATACATATAGAGCAAGGTTCAAATTAATAAAATATTTTAAAATAAAAATTAAACCGCCTTCAAAAATTCGACCGAACTAAAAAGTAAAAAATAATTTTAGTTCCTACTTCTTAGGATCTCCTACCCAAACCTTTAAACCTTTTACCCTATTCATTGAAATAAAATATTATGGCTAGATATCCTACAGATTTCTTAGAAGTCGGTGCCAAGCCAAATACGTTCATAGGTAGGTATAATTATAGTTATTAGATAGAGCTTTGTAACTTACTGTCACTCCGATTATGTTTATATCAACAGAATGATCTTCCTCAGTCATTTTGATGAAAGCATAACCGGAAAGTCAGTACCTAAGTTACAAAGGTCTATCAAATACAGTCATATACTCGCGAAGTGAACATATTTGGCTTGGCACCGACTTCTAAGAAATCTGTAGGATATCTAGCCATAATATTTTATTTCAATGAATAGGGTAAAAGGTTTAAAGGTTTGGGTAGGAGATCCTAAGAAGTAGGAACTAAAATTATTTTTTACTTTTTAGTTCGGTCGAATTTTTGAAGGCGGTTTAATTTTTATTTTAAAATATTTTATTTTTTGCTTTTTAGTAGTGTAAAATCGTTATTTAGTACGCACTAAATATTTATAATTAGAATGTACTGCACTGTAATAGGCCAGAAAACCTGAACTGGGTAACTTAAATATTCAAAGAATTATCCCATTATCAAGGAGATATACATTGTATCATCAGCAGGTATGGATAATTTCAAAGATTATAGATAACAGCCTTAGCATGCCTATATTATTTAAAGAATCACTAACCGCTAACCAACATGTCATAACTACTAAGCAAACACTTGAATAGATCTCGAAAATGTATGACAGTTGTTATACAGGGTGTTTTTTTTTCGACCGTTCAAATTCTACGTAGTGAATGTGTAGGTCATACTGACCAACTTTTACTATGGGGACAAAGTCGAAATCGCGAAAAAAAAATCAGCTGTTTTATACAAATTGGCGGCATTACGCCGGCCGAAATGTATGAAACAGCTGATTTTTTTTTCGCGATTTCGACTTTGTCCCCATAGTAAAAGTTGGTCAGTATGACCTACACATTCACTACGTAGAATTTGAACGGTCGAAAAAAAAACAACCTGTATTCATAGAATCCTCCAACTCCTAATCGCTAAGGAGTTATACCTTTCGTCATCAGCTCACCAACATGAGACTATGACCACCTAAAGGCAAATACTCAAATAGCTTCTAAAATACATGAACTATGTTATATTTAAAGAATTATCCCCCAACTCCTAATCTCTAAGGAGTTGTACCTTCCATCATCAGCACACCGACATGAAAGGATGACCACCTAAACGCAAATACTCGAATAGCTTCCAAAATACATGAAATATGTTATATTGAAAGAATTGTCCCCCAACTCCTAACCTCTAAGGAGTTGTACCTTTCATCATCAGCTCACCAACATGAAAGGATGACCACCTAAAGGCAAATACTCAAATAGCTTCCAAAATCCACGAAATATGTTATACTTAAAGAATTATCCCCCAACTCCTAAATTGCTAAGGAGTTGTACCTTCCATCATCAGATCACCAACTTAAAAGGTTCATGACTAGACGCAAATACTTGTTTAGTCTTCGAAAATAAATGAAAAATGTCATGTGTGCCTACAACATTTGAAGAGTTCCCTCGATTTCTCCAGGATCCCATCATCAGATCTGAATTCGGTGACAATGGGACCAACTAGAAGGTATACCCTTTCAAACAAAAAAAGAATTTTTCAAATCGGTCCACGCGTCTTCGAGTAATCGGGGAACATACATAAAAAAAAAAAAAGATTTCGACGAATTGTAAACCTCCTCCTTTTTGAAGTCGGTTAAAAATATAGTAACTATGTTGAATATAGTTGCAAACTGACCGTCATTTTCAATAACTGACCGACATTCATTAAAAATTACCGGTCATAAATGACAACCAAGGTGTACAGCTTGACTTAGAGCAATAAAAAAATCTGAATATTAAGACCAAAAATTAACGTCAATATTAGTTAAAATACTTGTAATAAAAAAATATTCTGCTGTACCTTACTGCCCATTTTTAGCACTTTATTAAGCACTAAAGGTTCAAAATCGTATAGGTAGGTACATATTATTAGAGCCGACCGTACAAATTTTCTTTAACAAATAAAACATAAATAACGAAACTATATAGATACCAAGGGAGGTAGCAGTAACCTGGGAGTAGACCACAGGCAGTTTTATCGCTGAAAACCGCTTTCTTCTTACAGACAGCCTATTGATCCTATATACCTTGATGTTATGGCCGATGTTATGTGATGGCCGTGTGGTGACGGCAGTAAGAATACATTTGTCACCACCCCAACTCCTCCTGCGGGTGTCGTAAGAGTCGACTAAGGGATTGAAGTGTCACTGACCATTTTACAAGATTGATGATGGGCAGCAGCGTCATCATAGTGGACACATTACTGCGATCGTCAAACCGCTTGCCCAACGTGGCGATTATGGGCATTTACCTCCTAATGCGTCTATACGCATAGTTAATAAGAGAGGCCTACGTCCAGCAGTGGACTAACATAGGCTGATGATGATGACTTTGATGTTATTGTATCCCCCATAAAATACCAACTGGGAACCAAGGTTTAAAAACATGAAACAGCATCACTTTTAATAGCATACCTACCTATACATTGTCTCGGGATTTGAATAAAAAACAGACTTTGACATTATGACAAAATAATCTTACAATTTAGTAAATACATGATTAAGCTAGTGCCCGCGTCACAACCCAAGTGCAGCAATAAACACGTCACTAAGAATAATCTAGAAATTTATTGCT